>CM032438.1:6022500-6077500 GCA_019049465.1 Dryas iulia moderata
AATAAACTATAAAATATAATATTAATTACCCTTAGGTGGTCCCACTATACATGGCACTATTACAAACCTGTTCGAACCCGGAGACGTTGGAGGCGGCGGCGGGCGCGCTGCAGAACTTGGCGGCGTGCTACTGGCAGCCCTCTATCGATATACGTGCGGCTGTTAGGAAAGAGAAGGGTGGGTGTTATTAATATTATTAAAATGTTCATATATTTAGTAAGTGTTAATCTTGCCATAGAAAAAGAGAAATTCCTTTTCTTCAAAGGAATGTGACAAGCAAAATGACTTAATGTTAGCTTATGCTTCTCTTCTCCCCTATAAAAATTATTAAAAAAGAAAATTGTGTGGATACTCTTAATAAATATTACTCACTGAATAACAACTATTTTCCATATTTAAATACATTTTTAAAATACACTGAATTATATATTCATTGAATTATATACTATATTCGAGAGTGTCATTTACTATTTTTGATTTTTGTGTCACGTAATATATGTAGTATATTTTACGTAGTCATTAATAATACATTTTACGTAATCATTCTTATTTGTATTCTCTCTCATTTCTCATCATCATCACAGAATCATTTTTACGTAATAATTTTCCAATTTATATTAATTGGAGGGCTTTGTGACCCAGTGGGACAGCGTCTGGTGATGTCTGTAAAACGATGATTGTGGGTTAGATTCCCACTCGAAGAATCATTATATTTATTTAATACTTAATATGTAATATTGTTCTGATTTTTCTTGAGTTGTATCTGGAGGTGCATACTTATTAAAAACGATCCGCGAGAGAGAACCTGGCGACTAGTAACACAAGCTTAGAGCTTAGTACAAGCGTTAGTCTCACACCTTTGTAAATTATATAATTTGTTCCCAAATATAATTGTATCCTTAAAATTTACATTGTGTGGAGAAATAAACATATATTATTATTTAAAAAAAAAATAACCTGCAAATATAGTTATTTTTTGTGGCCAGGTCTACCAATACTAGTGGAGCTCCTCCGTATGGAAGTGGACCGCGTGGTGTGCGCCGTGGCGACCGCGCTGCGCAACCTCGCCATCGACCAGCGCAACAAGGAGCTCATCGGGAAGTACGCCATGCGAGACCTCGTGCAGAAGCTGCCCAGCGGGAACCAACAACACGATCAGGTAAACCTGCCATTTTATTTTATGAAAATAGAAACTCGATTATCCGGACCTCAGTTATACGGATTCGCTATGTTGTTTTAGTTTCATAATATGGTAGGGCTAATTGTGGTGTTCTTTTTTTTTTTTTTTTTTTTTCTTTTAGTTTCACGCTGTATCCCCCACACAGCAGGGTAGGTAGAGGGAACCTAGTGTTAAGACATTCCGTTCTCCACTTTCCGCTGAATTCGGAGGCATTGCGTGTTAAGTGGCGGAACTTAACGCCGCGCTTTACCTCGACACCAGAGCGAAGAAAATGGAAATATTAAATATTTCCACTCCTCGAGTGGGAATCGAACCCACAACCAGTCGTTTACAGTCACACGCTTGTGCCACTATGCCACGACTGGCCACGACTGGCCACATTGTGGTGTTGAGTATTGGATATTTAATTTGTGTATAACTTGGATTTGAGTGAAACGCAGAGATGGAGTTTTTTAATGCTAAGTTTTGTCTATCTATTCTAGTATGTGCGATAAAATTTGAGCCTGAAAAAAATATGTTACTTTTATTGGTAACTTTATAAATTGGTGGTCATTAAAATTTTGCCACGTTTTTAGATTTAATATTAATAATTAAAATATACTATTATGTTATTTTATATGTATAATGTTATGTTTGAAACGTCATTTACTTAGCTGTTAATTTACATACACTGATATATTTAGTTCTCCAATATCTAACAAAATTTAAAATGTAGCTAAATAAAATAAATTCTTTGTAATTCAAAAAGACACAAAATTGTATAAATGTTATTTTTTATTATAAATTCTACTATAATTTTTATTAATAATAAAATATATATAATCTCAATCCACAGGGCACATCAGACGACACGATAGCCGCAGTGCTAGCGACACTAAACGAGGTGATCAAAAAGAGTGCAGAATTCTCCCGCTCGTTGTTAGAAGCGGGAGGGGTGGAGAGACTGCTCAACTTGACGAAACAACGTCACCGTCACACGCCCAGAGTGCTTAAGTTTGCTGGTAAATTAGTTGATTTATATGTTAATTTTAAGAAAATTATTGGAATAACATTTATATAAATAAATAAAAAATATTATATTACTTATTATATGCATATTCCTAATTAGGAAAGCTTCGATTTTTGCTCAGAGCAAGCTATATTTAAAATATGTTAATTTCTTCAGACTGGTAAAGTAAAACATGTTTTTTATTTTGCCTACGGAATATATAATGTTTCGAATTCGGTGCCAAGGTAGAAGATACATTGTCTTAACAATAACTTTGTCTGCTTATGCTTTGCTATGCTAGAAGTAAAACAAATGCCGTGAATAAAATAAAGTAAAAAATCAGCTTCAACTTTATTGTAGTAACTTTAAGGTACAGTTTATAAATAATTTAGGTCATGTTAGGGTCGACACAAAATATTTAATCAGAAGAGGATATCTCTTTTTTGTTGCTTAGAAAGAGTTTTGCTCTTCTACCGAGTGGAAATCGAATTCGCAAATAATAACCTTTACAGTCAGACTCTATCACACTGCGCGACCATGGCGATTAAAAGTGCTTTCAAAATAAATAATCCATCATTTTTTTAGCATCACTATATCTTGCACACAGCAAGGCAAAGGGAACCTAGTGTTAAGACACTCCGTCCCCCATTTACCGCCGGATTTGGAAGTATTGCGTTATAGGTGGCGGAACTTAACGCCGCGCCTTGCCTCGACACCAGAGCGACGGTGATGAAATATTAAATATTTCAATTCTCTCCAGCAGTTGCGTTTACAGACGCACTTTTCCGCCACGACTGGCCATCAATAAATAAATAAATATAGATTATTATATGGGGGCCAGTCGTGGCGCAGTGGCACAAGTGTGTGACTGTAAACGACTGGTTGTGGGTTCGATTCCCGCTTGAGGAGTGGAAATATTTAATATTTCTATTTTCTTCGCTCTGGTGCCGAGTGTCACTTAACACGCAATGCCTCCGAATTCAGCGGTGCGTGGGGAACGGAGTTTCTGACACTAGGTTCCCTCTGCCTACCCTGCTGTGTGCGGGATACAGCGTGAAGCTAGAAAAAATATATATATATTTATAGATTGTTTTATTATATTTACCAGCGCAAGTGCTAATGACGATGTGGTCGCACGCGGAGCTGCGCGAGGTGTACCGCAAGCACGGCTGGCGCGAGGCCGACTTCATGACGCCAGCCCGCGCGGCTCAACCCCGCGCCTCGTCTAATGCTAGCGGTATGTTGCTTTTTATTTATAAATTATCTAATATATTGTTAAGATATAAGATAATTTTATTTATTGAATTTTTAATATGTTTATCGTATTTGTTCTATTTGTAAATCAATTTATATACGTAAATAACGCACAGTCTTATCTAGTGTATCTAGAAACTTGAAATTTAGTGTAAGGGTTCCTTTAATAATGTATGTCTATAAGTCAATACTAAGAAAGGATTTATAGAAAATTAACCACTAAGGGGGAAAAACAAGTAAATAATTTTTGCATTATAATTACAAATGATTTGTGTAAACCAAATGGTCAAATTCTCCCCTAAAGAAGTAAAATGGAGAGGCATTGTTTTTATGAAAATGGGCGTATTTTATAGACCTGATAACTAAAGTACACGTGGACGAAGTCACGGGCAACATCTAGTTAAAATATAAAATCGTTGAATGGTTAATGTGTAGATCATCAACTAATATATATTTAATATCGGGTAGAGTGGAGTTCTAATACTCAACACGCTATATCTCGATATCGTGCGGAAAGGGGAGAACGGAGTGTTTTTACACTAAACTTCTCTGAATGTTATTTCTGCGGGAAAAAACGAAAGCTATAATATTGTGTATATTTTGTATAATTGATAAATATTGTTCGTCTAACGTATTGCTGCCATGTTTGCTTGTAATTTGCAATATATTTGTGATATGGTTTGGTGTTTTACCTTGATCTCTCATTCTAACTGAAATTTTATAATTTTAATGGTCGTTCGTGCGTTCAGATTGGGTTTTTGAATCGTTATGTCGAAAAAAAAATCTTGTTTGAACTTAAAATTTTTAATACGTTATATTCTCTCAAGAAAATTTGAACAAATTATATAATCAAACCAATTGCTGTTTAATATCAATGTGGAAAGTACGCGTATCTAATTCTAAAGCAAAGCAACCAAAATTTCAACAAAAAAACAAATCTAGTAATTTTCACTCACGTAATCATTATATTATTAATAATAAAAGAAACCCAATTTGAATATGAATACACTAACAAATGTACATATAATGTGATATCGCGTGGGTGGGGTCGGGGCTACAGGGCAGGGCACGCCGATGTCGGGCGGCGCGCCGCACTCGCCCGGCGCCGCCAACAGCACGCTGAGCCGCCCCATGGCGTCCACGGGCGGCACGCGCTACGAGGACCGCACCATACGCAGGCACCGCGAGGTAATACTGGGTGTATTGGGGGTGGTTGTGTCATACTATTACGAAATTACGCAGGGGGTCTGGGCACCTCGAGACGATGACTCGTGGAACGCTGGTGAGAAACATATATGAAGCGAAGGTGAGTGGTGAGGCAGGGGGAGACCTCGGTTGACCTTCGAAAACACAGTATCGGCGATACTGGAGGAAGGTCGTTTATTTTCGTTAAATATAAGTTTAATTTTTATAGGTTGTTAGTAGAAGATGTGTTTTGAGCGAGAGAACTTAGAATCCGGAAATTAAATGTTTTATTTGTTATGACTGTTATGTGTACACGTTATACTAATTTGAATTATAACCCTCAATCATTGCGTCTTGAATAAAATGTAGTATATGCATGCTTTAACATTTTTTCTGCAATTTAATGTTATATGGGTTGCTATTTAAATGGTTGTCTTCGTCATGCTATATATATATAGGTGAGTGACTGCTTAAAGCCGAGTAACTAGTCGTGTTTTAAGTAAGCCATAAGTGAACTTGTAATATTTTTTAATGATGATAACAATGAATTAAAAAATATGTTTTACTTTTGTGTATATAATTTTGCATTATGTAATATGTAAATATAACTGGATATATTAAAACACTTATTTAAGCTAAAAAGAAAAATAATTCATTTACATTAACATGCACAGTTAAAGTTGGATGTATTATGAAAAACCGACGATAGGTACAAGGACCCTTTTAAATAGATTCCTTCTACTTCGCTAAATGTAAATAATAATAAAGGATATGTTAGAAATCGATAAAAAATAAGAATTAGCTGTACATTTATACTAAAACTTAAAATAATTTATTACAGAGCGATGACATGCCAGCAATGGATGTCAACTACGCGGATGGACTTGGTATGGGGAACCCTAACGGTAGGCCAATGAACCTGCAAGGGGTTCAAGCCCAAATGCCACCTCCGAGCAGCCGCTAGAGAAAGAAATATACAAATATCTTTGTAAATCAACCATGTTTAACACATTATTCATTTGTCATCAACATTTTTACATGTCGTGTCGTGTAAATTTTTTCATTCTTGTTTTTTTTTATTCAGAAAGTAGAGAATGGAGTGTTTTGACACTAGGCTCTCTTACTGTTTCGCATTTTTTGTATTCGTATTGTTGTTTAGTTTTGATTTAAAGCTGGTGACTATAATATGAAAGAAAATAATAGCTTAATATATTTAATTTCTTTTTAGTTTTCTACAATTGTAAATTTTTCATTTTGAAATTGTCAATTTCTTCCAAAGTATATTTATTGTGTTCTAGTGGTAAACAATTAAAACCTTACCTGTTTTCTTTTAATTGCAGTAATATTTTGAGAGCTTCATTGAAAAATGGCATAAGTTTATTTATGATATTGAAAAATATTAACATTTCCGATTTTTTTTTAAAAAAACACATATTATATTTATTAATAATTTAAAATAACATTTTGTCCTTATACCCATTCTCTCTGAATGACTCATATAGTAGCCAATTTATTCTATAAAAAGCCATGTTGAAAATCATACACAAATACATTTTTTTTTAATAAAAATCTTATGAAAATAAAATCCACCATAATAACAATATCTATAAGATCATATAATCGTAAACAGTAGCTATCGTTTTTATCATTTTTTTTATTATCATTTCAAAATATTTAATGTGACACTCCAATACATGCATTTAACACACGAAATTTGTTTAAACAGGACTGACATAAAATCTTGTTTATTATAAAATTTATTGATTTAAATTATTATTAATTAAATAAAAAATAAACAATAATAATAACAGTACAATAATCTGCATTTAAAATATTCAATCACCAATTGCCACGATATTCGTGATTAGAAAATTAAAAAAAACAACTACCACAGACTAAAAATCTACACTATTAAGCATAAATAAATCGATTGTTTCATATTTTGAATCGATTTTAAATTATATCGATTTATTTGATACGATCAAGTCAATTCCCCTGTATATAGTCGTGCCATTGTATTATTAACGTTTTAAAAAAAGGGGATTCCCGTAGGTGTTGTGTATTCAAATTTTTTATAATAAAAAAATCGAGGCTCATTGATATTACGACGGTTCATAAAAGTACAGTCAGCGAAAAAAATGTTACAGTATAAAATAATTTAAAGCTCAAATAGTATTAATATTTATTACAACTAACGAAAGTACGCAAAATAATATGTAATTGTCAATAAAAAAACATTTTTGATAAAAAGGTCAACAATCATGTTTTGCTGACTGTACTTGTGGTTAATTATATGAAAATAAATGAATATGTCAATAAAATAATCATATCGTCGTTGAGCGTGCAATACCGCTGACGAGCAGTTGGTTAATACCAAGTATGTATATTTTTTAAATAAGCAATAATTTGGTAACACAAGTAGTGTTAAGCGGCGTTTCGATTGAAATATGCCCTCATATTTTTATTGTCTAATTCAGTAATATAAGCAAATCAGCGCTTAAAAATTGTAGTCATAAAATTATAATTTAGCACTTTTTGCTTACGTTACTCGGTATTTACAAACTGATCTTCCGCGGTATTATACGCGTTACGGCGATATATAGTAAATAAATACAATAAAATATTCATAAATTGAACATTTATACATTAGCTAACTTAGCCCGTTACCAACGAGGTTTTTTATAATATTTTGTATTCATTCCAGAACATTTGAATGTAATATAGGTGTCTATGTCCTTTTTATATATTTAAGGAATATCCGTCTTATATAAAATATAGCATTAAGCATTATTGGAAAATCTATGTAAGCTTTAAAGTTCAGTTGAAAACGCGAGTACGGTTGGGAAAATATGTTTCTAATTACAATTTTTTTTTGGTATTTTTTTTGGAAACTGTACTTTAAAGTTTGAAATGAATTTATTTTAACAGACTGTATAATGTTTGTGTAACGTAACAATTAAATAATAACTTATATTTTATTGATTTTTTTCCAATATTTTATTCAATAATTTTAATTAATTATTGTTAAGAAATATGGGAAATTTGTTCTGTTATATAGGTCTGTTTAAAATAAATTTATTTCATACACCAACTTGTAACATTTTGTTGCTTTGTATGTGACATTAAAGAAAATAATTTAATTATTATTTTTAAATAAGCACATGTATTCATTTAGAAAATAAATCATTTTTTACATTTATTGTACTATGATGAATTTTTGGTACGATTTTTCATGACATGATTTAGATATAGTATTTATTTTGAAAATATTAATTTGTCATTAAAGTTGACTTATTGAATTGTTTACGGCTGGTCGAATTTAACAATGCATGTGTTAAGGACGTTAACAAATGATTGCGAATATATATAAATATATTTGTTAATATTACTGTTTATATATTTAATCGATGTAAAGTAATCATTTATAATCGATATATCGCCTCCTTGCGAGAATAATGTGACTTAAAAATCGTTTCTCTTATTACTTGAAGACATATATTATTTAATTATTAAAACTGCGGCAGTAAGTTTTACTTTCTACAAAAATGGGATATTTTAAAGCGAACGATAAATAAATATCGCATTTTTGCAGAAAAATAAAACTCAATACCGCGTCCTTGAATATCGAGTTTTAAAAAAATTGATTTTAATAAAATTAGCCTTTGTTATCGCAATTAGGCGATGTACAAATCGTTTAAAAAAAACGCCGGCATACTGACAAGTGATCTCTTGAAAATGATTCGACGACAGCTTTAGTTAAGGACTTTCATTAGATGATTTCCCTCCGTTTTGAATTTAAATGTAGTGTAGCTATTTATTTCGTTTAATCATTTTTTATACTGTATTTAAATAGATAAGGTTTTGTGATGTTCTCTTACGATGTATTTGTAATCTATGCACAACTCCGGGCGACGGTTGACTGAGAAGCTGGTACAAAACTACCCTCATTCAGTGCATTATGTTTTGTGTACCATAGAGTAGGGGTAAGCAATCTATTTTTGCTATGGTCCTTCCGACTTTTTTTATTTTTTCGGGCCAAATCACTTCTTAATAGTATTTAAGAAGTAGCGGCAAAATATCTGTAAGTGTATAAATAAACGCTTGGTCATATAAAATTATTAAGTGGGCCACAGGTTGCTTACTCCTGCCATAAAGCATGTATAACGCGATATGTGTAAACAAACACATATATCTTTTATAATCTATAACAATTTGTCTATGGCAGATCGCGTTTTACTTGCTCGCGTCTATATCTATGGTCACGTATGTAAGTTTTGTATGATATTTTTATTATAAACATTTAAGCGATTGTACTACAGTTTTTTCATAACAATTATTGCTTGCCAGACGACGTCGCTTCTATGAAGCGAATTACAAACAATTCAGTTTTAGGCTTAAGGTATTATTATTTTTATTTAATCGTTCATTTTATATTTATCGTTCCCATTTGTGACTATATTAGGCAATTGTAGGCATTATTAGAGATATTGTTTTAAATGAATATCTTTATTAACATATAGTGAAGTCAAATTTTATATGTACCACTTTATAAGTATTGTTGTATAGATAGTTTCCTTTGCTGCGATGTTTATATTATTCCGCGCTGCATTTGATTTGGTCAATACAAGAATATTTAGGTAATATAAATTATGAAAATGAAACAGGAATGTCGGAACAATGTTTTATTTGACAACTAAAGCAATTTACGGTTGTAACAGACGTACTTAGGTAGCTAATGGCCGCGAAATGTATTTTTTAGTGTTATATTTTATATTTTTTCTACATATATTGACCAAATTTCATGCAAAATCACGAGATCTCTTGAAGATTATTAGTAGAATAAGTATACCTTCACGATCTTAGTGTTACACCACAATTTAAATATTATATTGTAGTCTGTGGTCAACCACAGACTGTATAGAGTTGTTGGAATGGTAATACTCGATTATTTATATTTTTTTTATTTAAAAATTTTATTATTCTTTATTTAATTTCTTTTCATCATTTCGTCGTTGCGACGTTATTAGTAAAATAGTTTTTACATCATGTTGTATGTAGATTTTAATAGAAATTATTCACTCTTGCATAAAAAAATATATTATACACAAAAATTAAAGAATGATTTTTTAAATTTTGGTTTTGTTTTTTTCTTTATTTTTCCTTTTTTATTATATATATTTCTTTTATTTTTTACATTATAATAAGGGCCTATAATCACTAGATATGTTAAATATAAGTTTTTAAATTGACTGCATATTCTGACGTAAGGATTTGTTTGAAGGAGACTCGACTCGAATTAAGGTTTTCGAAGGTTTTTACTAAGATTTCTAAAGAATCCATATTGACAGTGTAAAAGGCTTTTGTTGGTTTCTCAATTTATTTAGTATTTGGGTGTTAGACATTGTTAGAAACTTTTTATAGTATATAATTATAGTTAAAATTATCTAGCGGGGAGAGATTGCATAAAAAAATTGTGACCGAGTGAACGTAATGTATGGACAGTTGACGTTTGAAATGATTTAAAAGTCTTGTATTAATCGAATGTTTAAAAATCCTATCTGTATGAATGCTCACATTTTATATATTAACCGTAGTGTCCTAAACGTATTGAAATTAATCAGTTATTGAATTTATAGGGTGTAATAGGCGTAAATGGAGTTTCTAAGGATTAGGGAGCGCACGTTTTTATTGATATATTGGTATGTATATGCGTTTTGTACTTACTCGGACACCTATTGTTATGTGATCGGATCGTAAAACATATTCCACGACAGTATTATCCAGTAATCTTATGTACCAACGTTGCTATAATAAAATACATTACATTTAAATAAACGTTCGTTTTATTTGTTGGTTCATCTTTTTGTCTGTTGTTTATAGTTTCTAAGCCAAGTAAGTGCGCAAGGCATTCCGATCTTCGCTATTCGTCCGATTGCGAGACTGTTAATGGGCAAGTGAAAATAATTTAAATATAATCATTTCACTGTGTCAGGATCGAACCTACAATAGTCGTGTACGAGTATACCAGCCCACGAAGTTTCTGCAGATTATTTATTATATTTTGTATTCTGGTAATATAAAATAAAATGCTATGCTATGGCTAAAATGGTATACACATGTAGAATGAAGTGCAAATGGATTTTTAACTTAATAAAATATAATCTTTAAAGTATTTTCTCAGATGCACGCAGGTGAGGCTAAAATAAAAACGTTTTAAAAATGTTTGATCCACACAGAGTGTCTTGAAATTATGAGGAGGCAGGCATATAACTGTACCTCTACTACCAATAAGTTTGGCTTTGGATTGCCTGTACGAGTATAATAAATATAAATTATAACACGGAATCCTAAATATAAATGTATTATTGACTATTTTTAAGTAGTAACTTGAATGAAAACAAAATGATTAATTATCAGTTTGATTGAATAAAAAGTAGTAGCAAGCAGTGGCGTAACTATACCGTTTGAGGCCCGTGGCAAATTCGCCGGATGGGGCCCTCCCTTCTTTCTCTCCTCCTCCAATATAAAGAATTAGGATCCTTCTGTGTTCGCGGTCCTCTCTGACCAGGGGGCCCCTTTGGCTCGGGGCCCGTGGCATTTTGCCGATTTGCCACCCTATTGTTACGCCGCTGGTAGCAAGACAATCCATTCTTCACTTTTCGTCCGAAATCCAGACATTGCGTGTTGAGGCTAACATGGCACAGTGGGACTGCGTCTTACTGTATGGTTGTGGGTTCGATTCCCACTCGGGGGTAAATTATATATTTTTTTCTTTCTGGAAACAGAAAGAAATAAAAATAACTTTTAAGAAAAACAACAATTGAGAGTAAAAGATTAATCTTCTTTGTCCGCCCAAATGCTATCGCCGTTAACTTCAGTAGTTCCCCGCACGTATTTCTGAATGGCGGGTAGTTTGTACAAGTATACAGATATGATAGATCCCGCACAACCTCCCAGCCAGTACACTAGAGCGTGCTCCGTGAGGGTGTGGCCTTCATTCAAATCCCGCTTTCAAAAACTAACAATTTTTTTATTTCTCTTCTCTGTTACTTAAGAGAAAACAAAACGTAAACAAAATTGCACCTCTTAACACGCAATGTCTGAATTTCGGGCAAAAGTGGAGAATGGATTGTCTTGCCACTACTTTTTATTCAATTAGGCTAAACCTACAATAAATCTTTTTGTTTTCATTTAGTGTAGTTACTACTTAATGTTGATGATTCAGTATTATATCATCTATGCTAATATATTATATTAGTCTTCATATACACTAATATATTATGTTATAGGCTAACACTGAAAAGAGGTAGAATTTCTAACTTTGTTTGAAAGGGAAAATCTTAGAAAATAGTGAAGCGATTATGAAAATCCCTAACAATAAGATAACACAATAAGAAAACTACACTATTCAAAAGTGCTATAGGCTAGATTTTATCATAATGGAACAGAGAGTCCAGAGGGATAAAAGGTGCAGATTACGCGGAGAAGCCGCGAGCTGGTCGCTAGTATACTATACCTTTGCTTAACGTAATACAAATATGTTTAAAATAAACTGAGAAAAAAATCTCTCCCCATTATAGTTGAAACTTGAATAATCCCTAGACATTCATGAATTGCAAAATATCTTAAAAGATCTTTTAATCTGCTAGTTTCTTATTTCTCAGTTCATATTCTATCTAAAGTGCTTGAGAAAAGAAACTAATTAATTCTACTAAAGCCCGCATCTACGCCCTATAATTTATCAACGGACGAAATAACGCTTAAATGGTTTAAGCGGAGCATGACGCCGATGTAATCCTTTTAGCAAGTGGAAAATCTTTTGCATAGTATATTTTGAATTTGAAGATTAATCTTAAGAAAATAGTTATAATAACACTAAATTACTTGTTTTTTTTATATTGGTAAGTGGTTGCTAATACAATTTAAATTTAAGAGTATCCGTCAAAGTTTAGTTTGTAAAGTTATTGAGCGCAGGGGCACTAAGTGTGACTGTAAACCGACTGGTTGTGGGTTTGATTCCCACTCGAGGGAGGGAAATATTAAATATTTTCATTTTCTTCGTTCTGGTATTAAGGCAAAGCGTGGCGTTAAGTTTCGCAACTTAACACGCAATGACCCCAAAATTCGGCAGAAAATGGGAAACGGGAGTGTTTTACCACTAGGCTCCCTCTGCTTTTTCTGCAATGTACGGGATACAGCGTGAAGTTAAAAAACAAAATCTTATACAAAACGACTTATAGGCCGATAGAGAAATTGAAACCAGTGATAGAGAAAATATTTCGAGGCCTGCGACGCAATAACATTTATACATGCTATAATAAAACAGTCAAAAAGTTGTGTCCTTTAATGTACACGCAAAAAAAGGAATGTTTAGGGAATGAAGAAAGAATAGTACAATATTAATCTATTACGATTACTTCTATGTTCTTCTTTAATCAAGTTTTCTTATTTATTCTTTGGACTTTAGTGAAACTTTTCATGTATAAGAACCTGAGCAGAAATAAAAATGGATTGATGATGTAAAATCGTAATAGACCTCAGGTAAGTAAAGACATAAGGAAAACCCGCCTCAACAGAATTTGTTCAAAGTGATGCGTATTTTCTATTTACGTAAAAATTTAACGTCTAATATAACTGATGTATATGTGATTCTTTACCTAATTTATAAAAAAATAGTAAATACCTCCTTAACTGTTCAACGTGATATGTCACTTCCATTGACCAACATAACAACTAAATATGTGGAAAACTTGATGAAAATGAACTAGGCTTAACTATACTTCTTGCGTGGAACTAAGTAAATGAAAAAAAAAACACTACCCTACTATGCCTCTAAGGTGTCATAGAATGGACGTTGGTTAAAGAATTAAATACAAATGTTGCATTATAAAAATCACTTGCTTGTGATATTAAACAGATATACTTCAGCACCACTTTATAAAACTTAAGTATTGGTATGGAAACCAGGTCAACAATGTACGATGGGAGGGAGCGTTGTCTCGCCCGTATGACCTGGAGTGTGGCGTGAGACAAGGGGGTTTGACTTCGCCAACTCTTTTCAACATTTACATTAACGAATTGATAGCGGAGCTCAGCAGTACCAGGGTTGGCTGTTACATAGATGGTGTATGTGTTAATAATATTAGCTACGCTAACGACATGATGCTGCTGAGTACATCCGTCTGTAACATAAGAAAATAATATCTGTGTGTGAGTCATATACTAAATCACATGGTCTAACTTATAACGTAAAAAAGATCCAAGTGTAGGAAAGAATTACCACCAGTATTATCAAATAATTGTATTCTAGATAGGGTGGATAATTTTAAATATCTAGGACACGATCTGACGTCTGATCTGAAAGACGATACTGATATTGAGCGGGAGCGGAGGGCATTGTCAGTGAGAGCGAATATGGTTGCTTGTAGGTTTGCACGTAGTGCCCTCCGCGTTCAGTTCAATAACGTGTTTGGAATGCTGTTGGCGATACCTGGATATTGTAGTGGTTCAGGTATGTTCGCTGAAGCGCGTGTGGACTATTTTTACGCTCTTATGAGAAAGCGATGCGGGTCTCTGGTGCTTAGGGTGCGGGGTAGCCCAAACAGAATTCTGAGCATGAGATCCAATAGATTGGATTGCAAATACATGAATCATTGCTGTTCCGTCGCAAACGGGACGGTTCAGCGGTGATTCGTGTGTTTTGTAACATGTAAAAAAAAATGTAATTGTAACTAACCTAGTTTATAAGAAAAAATGTTTACTAACCAAATGAGTCATGGTTACTTAAATAAAGAATTATTATTATTATTATGTATCTCCTTTAGGATAAATCGGATTCAAAAGAACCCGGTCCTTTGGAAGGCTTGCGTGGGGACACAGGTCCAACACGTAGAGACCCCTTAGAAATAATAAATTGTTTTACTGTGACGCATCAGCCGGGACCGGTTTCACCATCACGAGCAAGCTCGAGAGCGGGTTTCCCCGCTATTACGCAGATTGAGCACTTCCACCCTTCCGAGCATATAACTCTTGCGCTCCACTCTGCCAGCCAACGAAGGCAAGCCAGAGGCGGGGGATAAATATCAATTCCCCTCTGGAGGTCTCAGGTCCGTGGGGTGGCCACTCCCCAACAGCTCGCCACAAGCCCGCCCTGCGGGCTTATTATTATTATTATTATAAAATTTATTTGTACAGACATACAAATACACACAATTCAATTTAAAGACTACACAAATGTTATTAAAATAGCTCACACCATAAATATGTAATATAATAAAAATAAAATTAGATATCTAACTGATATAAAGAGTAACGACTGTTAGAATAAAATATCTGTCGACAGGGCGGTAGAAAGATATAAAACTACCGACAGTTTTCGATATTACTTATAAACTTAATGCAAATATTTATATATATATAAATAATATGTAAGAAAATATTAAAGATAAATAACTAATGTATGATATTTTATTGTAATTAATAAACTTATGATTGTGATATACTTGACTTACTTGACTTATTGTCCTATTTCCCCTAGGTGGGGCATACGGCTTTCACAGTGCTCCGCCATCGCGATCTGTTCTGGGCAATTCGCTTCGCCTCGGACCACGACAACCCAATTGAGATATACTAAATAAATAAAAATTCTCATACTTAATAAAGATTTACACCTACTTATTAAGAAATCCGCAACATAAATTATTTCATTATAAATTTAATATTTGGTTGCAAGTTACACTATGCATCTTAAAACAGTTTCCACTTCCGAAGAGTAAAGCAATTTCAAAGGAGCTTAAAGTTTTTAGCAAAACTAACGTAACTGTTACTACTAAGTTTAAATGAAGATTAGGAATATCGAGTGATTTATTTGGTCACTGTACGTTTACAGTAGTGTTATATTTCGATGATTTTTAGTAGTATTCGGACACTTTGTAAAACTTACTTAAATTATTTTTAGTTAAAAATATTAAAAAATAAATAGCTTCACGCTATATCCCGCACACAGCAGGGTAGACAGAGGGAACCTAGTGTTAAGACACTCCGTTCCCCACTTTCCGCCGAATTCGGAGGCTTGCGTGTTAAGTGGCGGAACTTAACGCCGCGCTTTACCTCGACACCAGAGCGAAGAAAATGGAAATATAAACTGTATTTAATCCGTTAAAAATATTAAAATACTTAATAATAAAATAATCTTTGGGTAGTAGAAATTAGTAAAAATCTATACAGGGATTCTAACGCGGTAAACGATCGAGTCTCTGTAGCACATTTAAAACATTACTGTATTTCACCAGGGTGGAGAAATTAATAATTAAATTATGATCATCACCCGCTACGAATCGATCCAAAAATCAATAGCCATTACAGTTAGTTACATAGTCCCTCTGTGCTACGATGGTGCATTTTTATAAAGAAAACTTACTACATAGTATAAAGCAAAGTCACTTCCGGTGTATGTAGGTATGTGTGCTCTTCAATCTAAATCTAGATCTAGATCTGCAAACGCAACGGATTTTGATGCAATGTATTTTAGAAGATATAAATGAATAGAATGATTTTATAATTTTCGAGAAAATATTTAAACATAAATTATTTAGTAACGATATTGGTCCAATAACTTATCAAATTGCATTTCTGAATACGAAGTATGAACATAAACTTAAAGTTTGGTTCCCAGAACTGACCAAAGCTGGTCGTTTATGATCTTGTAACTTCAGCATTAGAAAATCAAATTTCTACTTCACCTTATACTAAACTATAATTTAATCTTCTTTTCACAAGGGAAGTAAAGTACTGAATCCTATTAATATTAAACCCAACATCTATGTTTTTCTATAGAGAGAAATAAAATAAATTAAAAATATTTTTTCGGTCTTTGAGGTCAGTCGTGGCGCAGGGTCAAAAAGTATGACTGTCAACGCGACTGGTTGTGGGTTCGATTCCCACTCGAGGAATGGAAATATTTAATATTTTCATTTTCTTCCGTTGGTTGCAAAAAGTTTAATGCAAAAGTTTAATTTGGGCTAATTAATACGTAACGACCCCAAGATTCGGCGGAAAATGGAGAACGGAGTGTCTTAGCCCTCTGCTGCATCCTGTTGTGTGCGGTATACAACGTGAAGCTAAATAAACGATTGAAATTTAAAGCACTATTAACTAGATTATTTTGACGAACCTAGGACAAAAATCTACCTGTGGAGCTCAACGCCGCGCTTCCTCGATAGTGAATCGGACCTACAACCGTTGCATATACAGTCAGACTGCGCTACGATAGGACAATATTTTTTAAGGCCAAGTTTAAACAAATAATACATTACTATTATTATTAAAAACCGACATCAGCAAGCACTTTAAAATACTAATTGGTCACACGTAGGTAGACTCTATGTTTTATTGCAGTGTTTTATTCTGTTTTAGTGAGATATGTAATGGTATCAGTATATAAATCGCGTGGAGTATTGTTGCGAACGCTATAAATCCCTATTACGCGAGTACCATTCGTTTATTACGCTCGTGTAATATTGAATGCACTTTAAAAGATAGGCTTAGTTCTAGTGTGTGTTGAGAAACTGTTGTATTGTCGGTAAAACTCGATAATATAGAAGATTGTAGGTTGAAATTTTTTTTTAATTTAATAGCTTCACGCTATATCCCGCACACAGCAGGGTAGGCAGAGGGAACCTAGTGTTAAGACACTCCGTTCCCCACTTTCCGCCGAGTTCGGAGTGGCGTGGAGAAGTGGCGGAACTCCTCGAGTGGGAATCGAACCCACAACCAGTCGTTAACAGTCACACGCTTGTGCCACTGGGCCACGACTGGCCACTGGCTGGTTGAAAAAATAAAGTAGTAAAAACGTTAGTTTATTTTTCAAATCAATGTATGAAAAAATAATTTTATTTTTTTTTAACATTCGTTTGTGTGTATATAAAAATATTAGTTCATTTTTTGAAATCAATCTAATAATAAAGTATTTTTATTTTCAACCTAGAATTTTTTGATATTATAAACGATTAGGCCATTATGACGTAGTTGGATAGCGTTCTACTGTAAGTGCTATTGGTTGTGGGTTTGAGTCCCAGTCGGGGGGATGATTACGTCAACAGCTAGGGTAGCATTACACTATGTCCTCGCGGACCGCATTCTCTGTTATGTAGAATAAATGATGCTGCTTTTTATACAGTATTATTATTAGTACGACTATCTAGGACCTAATGTCAAGACACTCCGTCTTCGACCTTCTCCCTGAAATCAACGCCGCGCTTTGTCATAGGTACAAGAGTAATAAAATGAAAAATTTAATATAATGATCCCCCAAGTGGGAATCTAATCCATAATCATCGCTTTACAGTCAGATCCTCTCTCACTGCGCTACGACGGCCTCTTATGTAAAAGATCTAAATTGTGTAATAGCGTTGCTAATAAATAGTATGTAAATGCAGATGCCCTTTAGTTGTCGATGAAATGTAAGACTATGTCGAGTAATAAATTGCTAGTCGAGTAGTAGTAATTTAAAATCAAAGAATCAAATTATAATCATGAACTAGTCTTCTTCCTTTAATTATAAACTAGTTCCATTACGTAAGTAAAATATATATGCTTGACTTGACACACTCGAGGAGTGGAAATATTTAATATTCCCATGTTCTTCGCTCTGGTGTCATGGCAAAGCGCGGCGTTAAGTTCCGCCACTTAAAACGCAATGCCTCCAAAGTTTGGTGGAAAATGTGGACCGGAGTGTTTTAACGTGAGGTTCCCTCTGCTTACCCTGTTGTGTGCAGGAAACAGCGTAAAGCAAAGGTAAAAAAAGAAAGAAACTGTACAAGGACAAGTGTAGGAAACTATAGTTTATTTTATTTATTTATTTCAGATCAGCTAGCAGTTTACGATATTATACATACAGAAAATCAATTGTCGACGTAAGTTGGCAATGTCTATTTAATTATTATTCCTTTTAATTATTTTTGTAGTTTAATTATTATTCCTGTTATAATTATTATTCCTTTTCTTATTCTCTTTCAAATGAGAAAAAAATGCCAAAATTGCTAATCTAGTGGCAATTTTATGGACTTCGATAGAGAACGGGACGAAAATAATTGAAGACCCAGGTTCAGAAATAGGCAACTTTTTTCAAAAATCAATCCCTGAAGCGTTGCAATAGAAAGTGAGAGTTCGAGGTGAAACTAATTTCGATCATTTTTTTCAGGAAAATGGTCGGTGACGCAAGGTCAAACAAAGCCTACCTATTTTTTACAGAATTTGATCTCTAAGGTGCTGAATGACAGGTGGTAGATATTTTTATAAAAAATATAAAACGTTCAACGTAGTGGGAGTGCAGGTATTTGAAAATGTGAAGCAGCTATAATTGTGTTGTTGTTCCTGCCGACAAAGTCGCAAGCCAGTGACTAGTTTATTGTAATCCTTAGCTAGAAACTCCAAATATACCTACACAATTTGAAATTCCAACTGCATATTTTAGTACTACCCGTACTCATTTCGCAATTCAGTTAGACTTAACAGTGTCATACGGTGAAATGTATTGATTTAATGCAACAATGTTACCGTTATTCATTTGCAGATTACTTGGGCATTCATTACGGGAGTCACCGGCCATTGTAGTACAGAATGAAACGGATTTACGCGCTTTTGTTGTTTAGCATTCAGCATTTACGAGGTAACGTATGCAAATCTATTAAAATCGTAGATAAACTTATGTATTTGTATAATACTGGATTTAAGGTTTTGGGGTTCAAATATATTACTGTCCAACATGTCGAACATTATATCAGTATTATGTTGGACATGTTTTGGCTTGATGATGGTGGATGAGGCAAAAGAACTATGCAGGAAATGTAGCGTTCGGCGCTCGGTTCTTTCTGACTACCTTGCTAGCGATAAAGTGTAAAAGAAAAAAATGTTTATCAAAAGTATTGTGGCGAATTGGATTCGAATCAGACATAATTCTTTGCTCTTATCTAGGTTTAGTTCGACTAAGTAGGTAGTTAAAATTTTATCAGACTAAGTAGGTAGTTAAAATTTTATCAGTTTCAACTATTTAGTCACTTATAACTATTTATTTTAATAATAAATTAATAAGACCGAAATAAATTCTAGGTAAACAATCACTTTAAATTGACAATTATAATGATTTATATATTTTGAAATGAAACGATGTTTAACCGGATTAATCGCGTATATTATTGGTATTCGAAAATACATTTTTAGAAACCCGACGTTTCGAACACTTTACAGTAGTCCGTGGTCACAGGTAGTAGTCTACCAAAAAATGTATTTTCGAATACCAATAATATACGCGATTAATCCGGTTAAACATAGTTTCATTTCAAAATGTGTAATAATCGCGAAAACAAAAGATCATATAATGATTTATATAGGTACTAGCGACCCAGCCGCGGCTTCGCCTGCATAAACTACACTACTATATCTATTACGTATCTACAGCTACCCGTGTTCACGTTTAACTAACAAACTTTACTTTTGAGCCTAAGAAGAATCTCATCTTTTCTAATGAATTTACATATCAAAAAAATATTTCAATGGCACATTTGAAGAGACTCTATAGAAAATTTCATGCTTGAGGAGTATTGTAATTTTGCAATCATTAAAGGTAATAAATAATCTTTAATTAATAAATAATTTTTCATGACTTATTCAAAGCAAGATAGACCACGACCTAACGACGGCTGATAACCCTATAAAGCGACACTTTAAAGTTCTTCAGGAAGTATGATGTACTGAGCATAATATTAAAAGTAAAATGTCTATTATAAGGAAATTTTTTTCAACAAATATTACCATTTTTAACGATATAAAAGTATTAAGTTAAAATGACGTATAGTGACATGACAATGCTGCCATTATAAAAAAAATAAAAAATTATATAGATATTAAATATATCCATATTTATTTTGTACTTCCTAGTTTTATAATTATTATATGAGTAAATAAAATTAGAAGTATTTTAGCTACACTTGTAAAATAATTAAAACAATTTGACTATGTCAGCTTTTTTTATTTTTTGCCGAAACTGTATTGAATACCAGGATAAAAACTATCCCATATAATGTTCTAGCCTCTAAGCTAATTCCATGCAAAAAATCATTTATTTCTATTCAGTAAGTATCAGTGTATGAAGAAAATACTTATATCGGTTTTTTATTTTTTCCAAAAAAACTACATCGAATACCGGGATAAAAACTATCCTATAGGTACCTTTGGACTATAAGCTACCACCATGCTAAATTTCATTCATTTCCATCCAGTACTTTTTGCGTGATTGGCGAACAAATTAACAGACAGACAGACAGACAAAAATTCTACTGAGTGGATTTTTGGGCTCTGTTAACGATATATTAACGCACCCAATTAATTTTTTTTTGAAATTTTTCATGTACAGAATTGACTTTTCTACTCTTTTATTATATATAGAGAAAAGATTATCAGTCTTATAGAAAATTGAAGAGTCACCGGTTCGGTCTACCTGCGACCAGACATAGTGGTTGAAGCGTCGGATTTTCTAAACATGTGTTTTTAAATACTAAAAATATACACGATTAATCCTTAGTTCTCCGTTCAAATAGTTTTATTTCTTAACTTGAAAAGTAGTTAATTTTACACAATACTCAAATGGAAATGTAAAAAGAAAATAATATAAATACTTAAGTTTGTAATGCATTATTGGACAGAACTTAACGTGAAGAAATCTCAAGAATACCAGTTCTTTAAGCAAAAGTACGATCCAGAAGTCAAACATTTTTCCAAATTTAGTAACTGTTGCGAATACTTAAAAGAATTGATACAATATGCTGAAATTATCAAAAATCTGGCCAAAATATTAAGAGTGGAAATAAAAAAAATAATAATAAATGACAATAACTGTCCAGAGGCTATATTGGCGCAGTAGGACAATGTCTGGCAATAACGGTTGCTTGTGGATTCGATTCTCACTCGGTGGAATGACCATAAAATAAAATTAATATTTTTATGTTTACGCTCTGATGCATAAGACGTTGAAATAGCGTTGAAATTATTTGCCATTCAACATACAATACTTCGATTTCGGGCGGTAAGTGGAGAACGAAGTAAGATACACCACACACCCTCCTGCGCATTAAAAGCGTGAAGTTTTAGAATGATCAGATTGAGGAGAGAATAACGCTAATATAGAATTCTTGGACAAATGGAATGGAAGATATATATATATATATATTTTTTTAGCTTAACGCTGTATCCCGCACACAGCATGGTAGGCAGAGAAAACCTAGTGTTAAGACACTCCGTTTTCCAATTTCCGCCGTATTCGGAGGCATTGCCTGTTAAGTGGTGGAACTATACTAATATTAATTACTCCCACTCCTCGAGTGGGAATCTATCCCACAACCAGTCGTTTACCGTCACACGTTCGTGCCAATTCGCCACGATTGGCCCCAAGATATACTTTCTCTAATAATTTGTATTCAATTCTGACTTTAAATTATTTAAGTGGTACATTTGAAAAAACAATGGTGAGTTTTTTGTTAATTTCCCACAAACATCTGCACAACATATTCCACATTTTATAAAATCAATAAAGACTATCGTAAGATTCTCTTAATACTTAATTTACTATAATAGCCAACTAAACCATTGCTTGAATCAAACATTATAATTTTGACATTTAGTTACACAGCAAACTATAAAGCCCACGAGTATCATTCGTTATCTCCCTGACACTAATCTCACTCAAACAAAGCCTAAGGCTTAAGTAAAAATACCGTTAGATTAACGTTACATATTCGCTATATATACTTTGTAATCAAAGTCGTTATAAAACAGCTCTTTCCTGATTCTGTAATCCTGGTGTTTTATTTGCGTTTACCTGTAGGTGGAATTACACCGAGTAACACCCGAACCGTGCCATTATCAATAATAAGGCCTATTCCTTTAGTGGCATATTTAGTCATATACGAGTTACGAGGCATTGCAAAATGATTAATCTATTACGAGGTCGTATACACTGTATTGAGGTTTATAAAATTTATATAAGTATATGTGATTTTCAATTTTATAAGATTCTAGATTTTAAAGTAAAAAACCCTTCAGTTCTACAACATTTTTTAGAAAACGTATAAAAAATTGACCGCAGTAGGTTTCGAACCCGCGTGTTATAGAAACCATCCAAGCGTGATTATAGCACTAAGTCATAAATTCTACGTAAGTATGTGAACAATGTTTCAATAATATGTGTATATAATGATTGTGGCCAGTCGTGGCCCAGTGGCACAAGAGCGTGACTGTAAACGACTGGTTGTGGGTTCGATTCCCACTCGAGGAGTGGAAATTATATTTCCATTTTTCTTCGCTCTGGTGTCGAGGTAAAGCGCGGCGTTAAGTTCCGCCACTTAACACGCAAGCCTCCGAATTCGGTGGAAAGTGGGGAACGGAGTGTCTTAACACTAGGTTCCCTCTGCCTACCCTGCTGTGTGCGGGATATAGCGTGAAGCTATTTAATTTAATTTTTTTTTAGTTTCAATAATATTAAAATAATCATTTCGGTAATTTCGTGAAAACCTAAACGCAGAATATTATTTAAAGCTACTTAAGCTAAAAATTGTTTTTTTTACTTTGCTTCTAATTTGGTAAACTTAAACTAAGTTTTATTAATAAGTTTAAGACTCAGAATGAATAATAAACACAATAAATGTAACTAAGTTAATTCAAATAAATATGCTGTTTAAACCCATTAACCTATTTCACTATTTCTTTTCCTTATATTGTTTCATTTTGTACAAGAATTTCTTTTATTTATTATTTTTACCTGAATGTCTTGAGTGAGCGCTGTTTCTACCGGCACAAGCGGTGCTTGACCGCGGTGGCCGAGTGCGAGGCGATTATAATAGAAGGCGCCTATTAGACACGTTAAAATTACACCTCGCCAACCGCCTTCTTAATACCTACTAGGCCTATTTATTTTCTTATATGCATGGTACGGATACGATACGATTTTTAATTTTATTAAAAAGTAATTTAATTTCTAAAGCGATAGAGGAAAATTAGTAGTAATTGTCAACGCATCGACATCTATGCATCGCGCAGTGCATCCTATTGGTCAGCTGATCGGCGATGACGATGATGATGTCAGCGCGAGTAGACCAATAGGGTGACCACGGCAGCGGTCTAGGAGGGATACGGACGACCTTTGTACTCATTACTCGAATTCTGTTCTTACCGTGTAAAGCACGAATAAACGGTCATTCTTTAAACGCAATTTTTTATTTTCGACTACTCCATTTTGCCACCTCAAGAAATTAGAAATATACGCAACAGTAATAATTTTTATTTAGTCGTGATCTCGAATCCAAGAAAAGTAATACATATATATTTTTTTTTTCATTTATTTAGACCAGTTACTATAGGTCAAGGGGATCAGGTTCTCGATAAACTTACCTGACTTCCCCTTTCATTTTTTGCTATTTACTTTTAATTGTTAACAAAAAATGTGTTATTCTTATTGCATACTTTCTAAATGCGAGTGCGAAACTCAAATTTTGAAAAGAAAATTTGAAAGTGGCTCGGACTATCAAAAAGCTTGGCTAGCCCTGGTATAGGCATTGTTTCGTGAAAAGTAAGTAACACTAATATAGATTCTTGATGTGTGTATATTGTTAGTGTATTATAAAATGTTGATTTTTAAAATTATATAAAATTTCAATAAATACTTCATATATTACTTAATACTTCATATAATATATAAAGTGTGCCATATTGTTTTCAATATTAGTATATTCCAACTACTCTGCTACGAATGTGCTTTGCAATATACATGGAAATGGTTTGATAATAATTTACATCCTACCTACTTAGAATTATTGAGTGTTGAGGAGTGGACCCGATCTCATTTTTTTTTTTTTAGCTTCACGCTGTATCCCGCACACAGCAGGGTAGGCAGAGGGAACCTAGTGTTAAGACACTCCGTTCCCCACTTTCCGCCGAATTCGGAGGCTTGCGTGTTAAGTGGCGGAGCTTAACGCCGTGCTTTACCTCGACACCAGAGCGAAGAAAATGGAAATATAATTTCCACTCCTCGAGTGGGAATCGAACCCACAACCAGTCGTTTACAGTCACACGCTTGTGCCACTGGGCCACGACTGGCCACACCTCCATTATGAAGCGTAAATATTATTCTGAGGTTTAAATCTAAAACGCGCCTAGCTTAATTTATACGTTATTAATAAGCAAGCTAAGTCAAAATTCTTATACGATTATTAGAACTTATTTTTATATAACGTTAATTATTTTTAATTTCTTTTTATTCTTATTTTTAAAATTATTTTGGCCAGTCGTGGCCCAGTGGCACAAGCGTGTGACTGTAAACGACTGGTTGTGGGTTCAATTCCCACTCGAGGAGTGGAAATTAGATTTCCATTTTCTTCGCTCTGGTGTCGAGGTAAAGCGTGGCGTTAAGTTCCGCCACTTAACACGCAAGCCTCCGAATTCGGCGGAAAGTGGGGAACGGAGTGTCTTAACACTAGGTTCCCTCTGCCTACCCTGCTGTGTGCGGGATACAGCGTGAAGCTAAAAAAAAAATATTTTGTCTTCAATATTAAGATATTCTCATCTAAGAATGGATGAACTGTATACATTTAATGAAAATCTATAAAATTACCAACTATTACACAATCCAACAATCATATTTTTAATATATTTAAAGATAATTTTTGTCATAATATTGTAAATAGCTATAACAGGAAATTCTCTAGCATGCCGCAGATTAACTGTACCTATCGCGCCTAGTCTTGGAACCCAAATATAGGCAAAAGAAACCTTTTTAAATTGCGCATTAATACTTTTGCCTCCACTATCCAAACTCGTCTTTCTACCGAACCAAACGTATTTTAAAAAATAATTAATTAATTTAATATTAAAACATCGAATAGTATAAAAGATATTATATTTACATATACGTGGGCGATTCTACGCAGTGCAAAATGAAATATCGATATATTATTCGGAATGAGACATCTTAATTAGCCGCGCCAAACAATGGCCGGTCGGAATCGATTCGTTTTATAAATGTTAATTGACATCAAAACAATTTAGATTTAAAGGTGTTTTGTGCTAAAACGGCTCGCCGGATCTTGTTATAAAGGGCTTTGATATTGAAATAGGTTTAAGTTATAACTAAAACATAGAAATAAGCATAATTAATCAATGCTTTGGGCAGCGGCAACAGATAAAGGTTCATGGCCTTTGACTAACAAATTCCTTGTCGTGTACAATTCCGCTACGACGACCTTAAGATTTTATATATTAACTAGCTGTACTGGTGGAATTAAAAAATTGTACAATTCTAAAACAAAAGTAGCAGTGACTCCTTATTATATCAGCTATCTGCCAATGAAAATCCCATAAAAATCAGTTCAGCCGTTACAGGGGTTAGCTAGTACAAAGAGATAGACAGAAGGACAGATAAAATTTGTTATTTTGGTATATGTATCGCGTATACATTAAGCATTTCGCAACAAAAAGCGGTTATTTAAATAGTACAAATAGACACTCCAATTTTATTTATTACGTAGATTACCAAGTCGTAACAATTAAAAAATAAATAAAAAAAACAACATATTTATAAGTACAGTGTAATTTTGAGTTGCGGCAATCGTTGCGCAGTGGGTCAATGACTACGCATGTTTGGTCACGGGTTCGATTCTCACGCAAGGGAATGATTACGTAAGACTGAGCGCGGCGTTGAGTTTCACTGCTAACACACAATATCTGTAGGAGCTCTCCGATTACCCTACTAAGCGAGAAAAAGCGTGAACTCCTTTTCCAATGAATTTTAACAATAACCAAAAAAGTATAGAAAAGATACCTTACCTTCGTTATAAGTACTAAATAAAAAAGAGTACGGACTTAGTTTTCTTATTGTCACATAATATTTAATTTAAAATAAAAACAAAGAGTAATATTTTAAGTTAGGCAATAAAATCCTGTGGCATTTGAAGTTGAAGTTTGAAGAACCTGTTGTAATTGTGTATAGGATTCCTTTTTTAACCTTGACGCTTTATGCCACTCACGCAGGGTGGGCAGAGGGAACCTAGTGTTAAGACACTCCGTTCCCCGTTGAATAAATGTTGTCATAGAAATCGCAAATTTGTTTAGAAAAAAATAAGCTTAACGCTTCTCCCGCATAGTAGCTAGTTTGAGGAAAGCTAGTGCTAAATCACTCCGTTCTCTACTTTCCATCCGAAATCGACACATGCGTGTTAAGTGGCGTAGTAGAGCGGAGAAATAAAAATAATTTAAATATAATTACATCCCCGAGTGGGAATCGAACTCACAACCAGTCGCATTACGGTCAACCACCGTGCCACGACTGCCTAAATTGTATTTATATAAATACGTTTATGATGAATTATTAAAATAATATACAATCCATACTTATATTACAAATGCGAATGTCTGTGTGTTTGTCTGTCACGCTTTCACGGCTAATCTACCGGTCCCATTTGGATGACATTTAGAATGGAAGTAGTAAAAATGACTGGGTCTAACATAGGCTACTTAGTTTTTCAAAAATCAACCTTTAAGGGGTTGAAATAGGGGATGAAAGTTTATACGAAAAATCTAAACCGCTTGACTAATTGTAACTAATTTTGGCATATATAATAGATAATCCATTATGTATATTATGTTAAACATAAGCTACTTTATTTTTCAAAAATCCACCACCGAGGGTTGCAATATCGGTAGACAACCACGTAGATCACGCGGCGAAGTCGCGAGCGGGCCACTAGTTGTTAAATATAATTAAGTGCTAAATTTATTTGATTGATAAAGTACTAGTACAACTACTAAGTTGTATAACGTTATGTTCTAATTGGGAGTTCAATGTACCATTCTACATACTTAATGTATACTCGTTAATGTATTACTAAAATTACCTATTTCTAATAACATAACTTGTGACCTTGAGTTCCGCTTTCAAATCAACAATCTAAAAAAAGATCAAATACTTATTTTCTCATTATATAAATCATGTTCTCGCAAGGATATCAAGTTTATGTTATCAAAATTTTGTATTCTCATCAAATTGGATCCGGACACGCGTGCATATTGTCAATTATATCGGACGGCAAGTACCTAGTGAGTGAGGCCATATTCGTCTGGCGTGCTGCGTTTTACTATACAGGCGATAGTCGTGGGTTCAATTTCCACTCAATAGATAATAATAATCATTTTTTTTTATTTCTTTTAGTTTCAGTAGGTAGAGGGAACCTAGTGTTAAGACATTCCGTTCTCCACTTTCCGCTGAATTCGGAGGCATTGCGTGTTAAGTGGCGGAACTTAACGCCGCGCTTTACCTCGGCACCAGAGCGAAGAAAATGGAAATATTTAATATTTCCACTCCTCGAGTGGAAATCGAACCCACAAACAGTCGTTTACAGTCACACGCTTGTGCCACTGGGCCACGACAGGAAATAATTATACTTTCATTAATCCACTTTAATAACAAGACGAAACGCAGTGTTGAATTCTGCTACTCATCATGCAATGTTTCAGATTTAGTTGGAAAGTGAAAAGCAGAGTAATTTAACACTAGGCTCTCTTTCCCTGTTGCGCCGTAAAAACGTAACAATAAGAAATAGAAACAAGTTAAGCTAATAAAAAAAGTTAAAAATGAAGACTATCATCATCTATGAATAATCATGCCTAATACAAAGTTTATTCTCAATAATATATCACAATTATAATGATACTTTAATAGTAGATTATTTTAATAAAGACTTGTATTAATTTATAGCTATTTGATAGTCGTAAAGAATGTGAATGGAAACAAATTGCCTTTGGTCATAGCCGTGGGTTATACTCGTACTATGGTGTCTCTACATTTAAACTAATGTATAGTACTAAAGATACTATAGGGTTTTCATATTATTTTTGTAAAAACATACCTACACGAAAATTGAATTAGAACGTATGACTCAGCGGTCAGGACGCTTAGACGGTTTTTAAGAGGTGTAGGTTCAAGCCCTGGTTCGTTCAATTTTTTTAAAAATGATTCATTATATCCTAATTTAAAATTTAAATAACACTTTTAAAAGTTAGGGAAATAGACAGAGATCAGTAACAAGCCTAGCACTAAATAACTTACACCTGAATTTAGATTTAAATTTTATATATTTTTTCAACATCCACATATATGGGACCAGAGAGAAGGATGAGATAGAGACATCTGGCTCACATGTCATTGAACCGGAACACATCATAAGATATTTAGCGTTTTATTTTTGACATGATAGTGGTCGCGAGCCATTACATAGCTAGTTGTTTGTGTCTAATACACAAACAACTAGCTAAGATTATACATATTAAAAGTTACTCTTGGATACGGCATTTCGGTACATGGAAGTAAAGGACAAAGATAAAGTCCTACGCCCGGTCTTGCCAATAGCTGTGCCTTACTCTTGAGGGTTCGGTTTATTATCACAGTTGGCAATTCATCTGACATAGTATTAATAAACACTTTTATTGTGCGTTGTGTCGTTATCGTAGACTTTGTACTTCTACATGATGATATCCTCGTGAAGACAATAGAAAAGCTTATTAAATAAAACCTAATCTACTACTACCAAACCGGCGAATATGAAAAGGCAAACCCTAGCCAATAGCGAACTTGAAAAATACTGCTATTAGAAGATATGTTTTTTATTTACATTGTTTTAGCGACCCCACCCCACAGCCAATCGCGTTTATAGGTCTTCGTGGCGCAGTGGGACCGTGTCTGACTGTAAGCATTTCAGGCAGAAAGTGACGATCGAAGTGTCTTAACACTAGACTCTCTCAGACTACTCGCTATGCGGTAAAAACGAGCGTGAAGCTATAAAAATGTACATAATAAAATATAATTAATAATGAAATAATGCACATGTAATTTTTAAAGCGTAAATAAATATCATTTTTTTACATATTATACAAATTTTATGACGTCATCAGCAGTTTCGGTTTTGGTTTCGGCCGAAACTATATTCAAAGCCGAAGGTTCGGTTTCGGTTTCGGTTTCAGCTGAAAATTCAGTTTCGGTCGGACACTACGTTTCAGCTTCGTTACACCTTCCACTTATCATAATATTTTCAACATTACACTACCCACTTCTGATTTTAAAAGTTTAACAGTAAACCACAGTTCTATAAGGAACACAGTTCAGTTCAGTTCTTTTGTTATGGCGCTTCGACGATACAAGTTAAAAGCTTATAACTTCACCAATGTCACGTTGTATAAAGAACACATGAAGAAGTAATCATCTGTAAAAAGACATAAAATTACACTATTATATAATATTTATAAGTTTTAGAGATCAAGTAACTTACTATAAGCAACATAATAGCGAATGAGATTTGATGTCACTAACGAATATGTAGGTCGACCGACACGCGTCAGAAATTACACTTCGGGCGTAGATAATAAACATATATTTTTTTTTTTTTTTTTTTATATATATATATATATATATATATATATATATATATATATATATATATATATATATATATATATATATATATATATATATATATATTTTTTTTTTTTTTTTTTAGCTTCACGCTGTATCCCGCAGGCAGCAGGGTAGGCAGAGGGAACCTAGTGTTAAGACACTCCGTTCCCCACTTTCTAAACATATATTCCCTTTAATATTATTATTTTTGTTTAATTATTAATAATTTTATAAAAAAATGATATTTTTATATTAATCTAACTTATTAAGAATCTCCTTATAATTTACAAATATGCACATTGCTAGACATTCAGTAAAACAATTACATTCCAATTTCCGATCACTTTAAATTTTAAATTAACTAATTAAATATACTGTTTCACGTTTTAAATTTATATTATTTTTATTTACCTAATTGTTAATAAATTTCAGAGCACCATTTTCACTCACAAGCCAGACTCCAGACCAAGCTTCTCCTTTTTTTTAATTGCCATAGACTACTACAACCCGCCAGTCTCTCATTCAGCCGACATTACATTTGATAAAAATATGGTTTTATTTTTTATTATTTGTCGAAAAATATTAAATAAAATAATATTTCATACTATTATTAAACAAAACTAAATTATTTTATATTGCTTTCTATTCTAGGCTTTTCACCGTACGTGAAACGTACCTATTAACATTTAGGATAGTTCATATAAACAAATATCTAGTCAATTAGGCAATACGTTTCAATATAAAGTTTTCTCTTATTAAGTACATTTCGATAGTGTTGTTGCAACCTTGATGTAAGCTACTTTTGATAAGTTTAGCATAAATTATTTTTTTGTTTATGTATTTTTTTGTTTTAATTCATTATATTTATTTTAACGGCCATATTATGTGGCCAGTCGTGGCCCAGTGGCACAAGAGTGTGACTAAACGACTGGTTGTGGGTTCGATTCCCCCTCGGGGAGTGGAAATTATATTTTCACTTTCTTCGCTCTGGTGTCGAGGTAAAGCGCGGCGTTAAGTTCCGCCACTTAACATACAAGCCTCCGAATTTGGCGGAAAGTGCGGAACGGAGTGTCTTAACACTAAGTTCCCTCTGCCTCCCCTGCTGTGTGCGGGATACAGCGTGAAGCTAAAAAAAAAAAAATAATTTCATTCTGTTAGCTTAAACTTTTTATCAAAATGACGATTTACCAAAAAGGAATGCCGAGTGGAGCTCGGTCACCTGATATTTAATTTTTAATTATTAATCTTATAACATTTAAACTGTTTGAATTGTGATGTCATGTGACACCTCCTGACCTCCTGAAATTATTATATATTATTTTCTTTCCTCCTGTCTAGTACCAGAGACAACGAGCGGCGTTAGCTTTAGCCACTCAACACGCAGTCCCAATTTTGGGTGGTAAGTGAAGACCGAAGTGTCTTTAATGTGTAATTTAACAAGTTTCAATCTAAATTACTTTATAATGCATATTAAATATTTATAATTGAACATACCGTTATTTTTAACTTTTTTTGTTGGCAAACACTATGTATTTGATCCAAGGTTCAACTACAAAAATTCTATTCAAATCCACGGCTGACTGTTTAAGTATCGAGGTATTAGATATTACTTCCTCTATTTATAGATAGCTTAAAGACAGCACAATCACCTATTGAAATACGAACATCTAGCTACTTAAAGACTCCATAGCCGTCGTCTGTGAACACAAAGTTTTAGCCTGAATCTTTTGTTCCATTTTAAACTTAAGATATCGGATTGTTAATACTGATAGCTATGTCATGCTATAGAAATGAAAGCTATACGAAACGGTATTCATTTTATTTTGTAGTGTTTATTGATTAGTAAGTTTATTGTGCTGGTTGATTTAAGTGAGTTATAATGAAGTAACCTGAACGAAAAAAATAATATAACTTTAAAGTTATTTATTAATATAGAAACTACAAAAACTACTAACTAATTAAGCTAGTGACATCTGCTTGAGTTGTGAGCCGGAAGTGTTCCATATATTGATTTCGGTACCGATCGAGGACGGCGATCACAATGGTGGTCTTGATGTCACAACCCATACAGATTGCAGGAAATGTGTTACAAAGAATTCCTCAACGAGGACTGTCGATGGGATGTTGATGGGATGAAAGTTATTATGAAAAAGAATATATCGAAGAATTGGCACAATTGCTGGCTAGGGAATTTATAACAAGTTTGACTAAGGTCGTTCGTTTCGTTATTCAAAATATTTTCCCCTATTTTTCACGTTTCAATTTATATAAATATTTAAATATTTAAGGCCAGTCGTCGCGCAGGGGCACAAAGAGTGACTGTAAGCGCGACTAGTTGTGTTTAATATTTCCATTTTCTTCTCTTTGATGTCGAAACAAAGTGTGGCGTTAAGTTCCGCCGCTCAACACGCAATATTTCCAGAATTCGGCAGGAAATGAGGAACGGAGCGTCTTAACATTAGGTTATCTCTATCTATCCTGCTGAGTGCGGGATACAATGTGAAGTTAAAAAAAATTGAATACGTTTCGTCAATCTCTAAATGACCAATGAACTATAGTCAAAGATGAACAGAAATTAGGCTAATAAACATTTTTCCCCAAATTCTACGGAAACAAAGCATGAAATATTTTTTTAGCAACGGGTACATACAAATATAAAGTAGTTATGTCTGGGCAAAATCACGTTTCTTAATAATATTTAAAAAGTAGCGGGGAATTTATTGCGATAAAAATAAATTTAACGAGCATGATATTATTAAGCGGGCCGCATGTAGTCCGAGGGCCGCAGGTTATGGTCTAGACTCCAGAGAATAGAAAAGAAGAAATAGTATGACTAGTATCATAGAGTTTACGAAAACGAAGTTGCGGAGGATAAATAGTATATGACAAAAGAAACGAATACATTTCTACTTTTTGTGTAATATAATATAGATTTGGTTGTATATTATCAATTCCTATTAAATAATTGATAAGAAATGTTATTAATATTTATATATCATACTTGTCTTACATAAATATATATTTGCATAACACATGTATGTTATATGTGCTATTAAAACACAGACAAAACGTTTTTAGTGGACATACGCCTTTAGTTGTAAGACCGACCATTCAGGTTGAGCGGAAAAGAGTTGAATCCGCACATGATTGGTTCTTTTTATCGTTCCTTCTTTATATCGATTTTTTTCACGTTTAAATCCAGCTGTATTTTGGATTTAACTTATCAGATTTTGGGTACATAGTAAAATATATATTTTATAAGATTGGTACTTACTTACGTTCCTTTGTTTATGAAATATAAAAGCATATTATACAAGATGCAGATGTTTATCATTTTCCCGCATTGGTAGGACAAAACGCGAGGTTGACTTCCGGGATTCGACATTTAATAGAAGAAAGTGAGAAATTTAATGCAAATATTTATAGGTATATTTAAAACTAGCGGCAAGCTCGCGGCGTCGCCGCGTGAACTATGGTACATAATCGTTCCGTTGTATTACAACCCTTGGAGGTGGATTCAAAAAATAAAGTAGTCAATGTTTAAGCTTGGATTACCAACTATATTTATGCCAAAGTCATTACAATCGGTCAAACGGTTTAGCTTTTTCATATAAACTTTCATCCTCTATTTTAACCCTTTAGAGGTAGATTTTTGTAATTTTGAAATATGTAGCCTGTAGTAGTTAGACCCAGTAGCTTTTACTACTTTCATTCTAAATTTCATCGAAATCGGACCGGTACATTAGCCGTGAAAGTGTGACTGACAAACAGACGAAATTTTGTATTTATAATATGAGTATGGATATATAAATTTCAGAATTCTTGAAATAACTTCTTTTATTACAAATAATCTGTTATTAATATAATTTCGCCTTCATAGTTTCATTTTCACTTGTTTCCTAGCTCCTATTTTTTCAACTTTTCACCCGAATGTTTTGAAGTTAAAAATATTAACTTGTAAAACTTGGACTGGCATGGCACTGCACGGCATAAGGCAGGCTAAACATATAGCGAGGCTGGAGTTACACTTTATTAAGACTTTTATCCTCTAAACTCAGATAGTGTCAATTATGTTATTTATTTTTTTTTTACCGTTTCGTGTTTCTATTACATAGCAGGGTAGGCATAGACAACTTAGTGTCCTCCTCTTTATACACCTTTCTCCACTTTACCCCCGAAATCGAGACATAGAGTAAAGATAAAAATATCGAAAAAATGATCATTAAAATAAAATAAAAATAAAATAAAAATATTTATTGGTAACAAATTTTCTTACACATTAACAGCTATACGATGACAACTGCAAAAGTTACACAACTGCAGCGCAGTATCAAAAAACTGTAATTCCTATTTAGTGGTATGGGAATCAAACCCACAACCATTCGCGTTTACATTCACACTACACTGCGTCACGATGACCTCACTCGGCTTTAATATTATTAATACATTAAATAGTTATTAGCAATTGAGATTCGATATCTTAAAGCATCTCAAATAATTTCCGAACGCAAGGCGCGTTGCGATTCAACTAATGGCGACTGAGAAAACTTCAAATTTGAATGTGGAACGCTAAACTTTAGAAATGGCGGGACCAGATGATGAATACTTTTCTTTGCACTTCCGTTAAGGTTGTGAACAAAGATCGTATAAACTTTGTGAAATTGAACGGAGATTCTCTATTGATTTTGTGCAATAAGTGTTGTTTTTCTATTATTGTTTAAGAATCTAGAAATATATAATTTTTTTTTATCTTCACGCTATATCCCGCACACAGCACGGTAGGCAAAGGGAACCTAGTGTTAAGACACTCCGTTCCCTACTTTCCGCCGAATTCGGAGGTTTGCGTGTTAAGTGGCGGAACATAACGCCGCGCTTTACCTCGACACCAGAGCGAAGAAAATGGAAATATAGTTTCCACTCTTCGAGTGGGAATCGAACCCACAAAATATTAGGGAATTTGAATATTTAATTTTTAAATTTAATTTTTGTGACACAAGCGTGTCACTGGGCCACGACTGGCCACAAAAATTAAATTTAAAAACTAAATATTCAAATATCCTAATATATTTTTATGAATTGCTAGTATTTTGATAGAACCTAGAGTGAAGACACTCCGTTCTCCACTTTCCGTCCGGAATTGAAATGAGACATTGTGTGTTGAACAGCGGACAATACGTTTTGTCCTTAGACAAAGCCCTTAGTACAAAAACGAAAAAAATAAAAATAATTTAAATATAATCATTACCCCAAGAGGAATCAAATCCGCGGGCATGTTTTACAGTCAGACGCTGTCTCACTGCACTACGATGGTTGTTTGCCCTCTTTTCTTAACTTTTCGCATCTTTTGACTACCGTGGCTGGGCTGCAGTATAAAAGAAGTTGAATTTATAAGATTGATAAAATAATATCAATTCAAGTCAAAATTGCATTTTTTTATAGGAGAGCTTAAAATAAAATAAGTATTTTTTGAAGAATTTAGTATTAAAAAAGTGCATTTTGTATATTGCTAGAGACGTGTATTTTAGCAGCTTTAAACATTTTATTACATACTTTGCACATCCTAAACGAAAATTTAAAGAAATAATTGCTCTATTTTACTAAAATCCAAAATACAAAAATATTTTGAGTTAAATTTTGTATTTATGCAATAAAAACTCTTAAATTGAAAAAAAACCGATATATTAAATAAACTTCTCCACTGAAACAACAAAAAATACGAAAACAAATAAACCACGACTAGTATCTAGTAAAAAATCTTGTCTAAAATAGAGAAGGAGTCAATACTTCAGCAGTAACCAAAGTGTCGTCGCGTGGCTACAATTTACCGAGAATTAGGGAAGTAGGTCAGTGTGGAATGTGTTCCGGCCACAATATTCTTGTTTTTACTGCGAATGACGACTAGCACCTCGTTATTTATGATTGTTGTGTTTTTTTTTATAATAACTTTATTTGACTGTAAACAAGAGTGTGACTGTAAACGACTGGTTGTGGGTTCGATTCCCACTCGAGGAGTGGAAATTATATTTCCGTTTTCTTCGCTCTGGTGTCGAGGTAAAGCGCGGCGTTAAGTTCCGCCACTTAACACGCAAGCCTCCGAATTCGGCGGAAAGTGGGGAACGGAGTGTCTTAACACTAGGTTCCCTCTGCCTACCCTGCTGTGTGCGGGATATAGTGTGAAGCTATTTTAATTTTAACTTTATTTGATATTATTTTATGTTATTTTTTATTTTGTCCTCTCTCGTGCTTACATTGGTAGGAGCGTTTACTTTTAATCTCTAATTTAACATGGGAGTTTTAGTCATAACAATGATTATCTCGCCCTCTATAATCTATATTCTTATTTATGGTATTAATATAATAATAATTTAGCCAACACATCTGTATTACTTGACAGATGTTATGTAAGAACACCACACATACTGACGTTATATGTTTTTAGTATATACGGTCTCACTTCGTTTCATAGACATTCCATTAACATTTAAAAAATGCCATCAATTTTGTTGGACTGTGGTTGTTACGTATATTGGATAGACTTAACAAGAAATTATTATTTTTTTAGCTTCACGCTGTATTCCGCACACATCAGGGTAGACAGAGGGAACCTAGTGTTAAGATACTCCGTTCCCCAATTTCCGCCAAATTTGGAAGCGTTGCGCGTTAAGTGGTGAAACTTAATCTTAACGTCGCGCATTGCCTCAATGCCAGAGCGAAGAAAATGGAAATATAAAATATTTCCACTCCTCGAGTGGGAATCGATCCCACAACCAATAGCAATTACAGTCAGTACAGCTGTAGCAGTCAGTACAGCACGTACGTTACAGTCACACTTTGTGCCACTGCGCCACGACTGGCTTCTTTTCACGACTTTGAAATTAAATTTATTTGATAAAATGTGTCCGGAGCGTCTTAACAATGACACTATGTATTTAGTTTTTTTTATCAACCATTTCCCGCTTTTTCAGCATTGCAAGGAGAGAACTAAGTGTCAATTCGTTCTTTATTTTTTGACCGAATTCAAGGTTTGTCTGTTGATAGGCGTATCTCACTCACGCGTTGTCTATTTTTTTTTTTTAGCTTCATGCTGTATCCCGCACACAGCAGGGTAGGCAGAGGGAACCTAGTGTTAAGACACTCCGTTCCCCACTTTTTTTTTGTCTATTTTCTTTACCGAAACCGAAAAGATGAAAATAAATATCTTAAGATCGTTTCACTGAATGGAAATCGAACCCACAACGTTATTGTATATATGTCATATTGATATATGTGTTATTGTATAAATGTAGTGTATATACTATGAAATGGCCTACCAGCGGCAGTGTTTCCACGTACGACATGGGTACCTTTAAAAAGCGCGTTTATTTCCATTTCAAAGGCCGGCATCGTTCCTGTAGCTCCTCTGGTGTTACACGGGGTCGTGGGCGTTGGTGTTGACCATCAAGTGACCCGAAGGCTCGTTTGCTTTGTTATTTTTAAAAAATATTTAAATGTTTAAAAAAATATTAAAATGTCATTTTAAACAGTCAGTGGTTTATGCGATTACAAGAATTTGACTAAATTTATCAATAACATAAATGTTCCTGACTGATTAATAATGATAAGGTACAAAAAAATAACAAAATAGATAATTTTTTTATGTTTGTTTAATTACAAGGTATTACTTTTGTTTATAAAAATCATGAATATTCTCAAGATATATTTATTACTTATCCAGGTTCAATTAACAAAATTAGGAAAGAAATGCAAAACTTCATATACTTTCCGCTGCCCTTGAAATGAAATGCTTCACACATAAAGAGTTTATTTCGATCGATTTTTATTTTATTTCCTACTGCGTAATGAAGACCTCTAAAGACTGCATTTTGGTCATGGACAGCATATATTCATTGATCATTTTTTGGTTAAAATGCGTCTCAAAAATAAGTTTTTAGATGTCATAGTAGACGTCTAAAAATTATGTGCTTTAGCTTCTTAAATTATATGTATCATATTTAAATATGACATAACTTTGGTATTTTCAACTCCAATTAAGTAATATTTTAGAAAAATAATATATATGTATAGAAAATATTGCAATACATTTGGTAAAAACTCTAAAAAAATATAAAAATATTTTTCTCGTATAACAGGATAGTCAGAAGGGATCCTAGAACCAAGAAATTGTGTTCTGCACTTTGGTCGGCGTTGGTCGGTCATTTCGGTCGTATATTCGTCCAATTTACCAGCTTGGAGAAATGAAAATAATTTAAATATAACTATTAGCCAGATTGGGATTCGAACCCACAACCGATCCTAGTTACAGTCAGACGCTGTATCAATGCGTCACAATAGCCTTATTAATAAATAATTATATTATCAAAATAAATAGAATAAATATTATTAAACATAAAAAAAAAAAAATATTAAACATAACACACTGCAATGATTTAAATATTCTCTGAATAAATATATATTGGAAAATCACACATCAACATCAAAGAGACCCGAACTGCAGGTCAAGTCATATTTAATACGAACTCGTACATAAGTATATGCGAGAGCTTTTGGTCACGAATATTTTTGCTTCCAAAGCGGCGTTAGTAACTCCAAGGTGGAGGATAATTTAGCGAAAATTAGGAAAATGGGTCAGTTACAGTATGTGCGGTGCGGCGCGCGATGTGCAGATGTGCAGGAGCACTTTACTTATTGCATGTGCAGCTATGAATGCAGTAGATCAATACTCAGCGTTTTATGTTAAGCTTTAATTTTGTAAAAAATATTAAACTGTTTTGAGAATTATAATTTATTGTATTTTTTCCTTTATTATAGTAGTACCTATTTAGCAAAAGCGTACACAGTATGTGTACAGCTTTACACTTGTTTGATCGCTACAGCATCAAAACGTAGTTTCAAGACACTCCGTTTCCCATTTTCCGGCCGAAATCAAGATATTATGTATAAGTAACAAAACTCAACGCTGTCCTTTGTATTATGTACCAGAGCGAAGAAATAGAAACAGTATATCGAAGGGGAAATGGAAATAGTATATATAATCATTAACCCGAACGGAATCGAATCCAAAACCATCGCATTTAGATTCAGGCATTACCCAATTGCACCACGACGTTCTTTTTTATATTAAGGTGTATAATTCTGGTTTTATCACTTTCCGGCATTTGGTAAGATATTAAAAAAATAAATAAATATCTTTTGCAATGCCTCCTACCAACTATCCAAAGGACCAACAACTACATACATATATAGTTTCTCTTTCAAATTTCCCAGTAGTTTTGTAATTTCCCACTACTTATAAGTAGTGAGTAATTCATAGTAGGAAGAGGCTTAATTATTCATCAATTTTAGGTATTAATTAATTATAATTATCTAGTTTACGCTAGTATCATCATGAAAAGAAATTTTCGGTTAAAAAAAAGCTAAGTGAACTTGTAATAAAGTTACGCTTGTGTTTATTTAATGATCTTTGATGCTGATAGTCCATTTTTTTGGTCAATGGAGTAAATATCCCAAGAAAAAAGGCAAGGCTCGGGCGTAAGGTCAAACCTGAAACTAAATTACATTGTGTAACGTGATGGGCGAAATATTTTGTAAAATTATATTTTCATTTCATCGCTCTGGTAACATGACTAAGAGTGGCGATCGCGATTTGCGATTTTCTTCACTCAACACGCAATGTTGAGATTCGGATGGAAAGTGGAGAACGGACTGTCACGACACTAAGTTCTCTCTACCTGCTATGCGAGAATCTGAAAAAAAATATACACTAAGAGGGTTAAGCTATAATTTAAAAGACTCATTAGCTATCACTAAGTGGTATAAAAATGATGTAAAAAGTCTTTAGGAAGTAAATTTAAGAGCAAATAGTCATAAGTAAATTAAAAAATCAAGAATTTATCTTTGTATACGTGTTTATTTTTATTTATTACTATGCATATATTTTGAATGAAAATTGCTTGTGCTATATTCAATCCCCGTAGTCTATTTCCTCTAGGAAATCCATTCATAATCTATCATGATAAATTTATGAATGGATTTCCTCAATTTATGAAGTATTCTATATATAACTAATCTACACTATAATAAAACAGGCAAAAACCTCTGTAGTTTCAATACACGTATTAATAAAACAAGTAAAGACTGAAAAACAGTTATAGAACATTGATCTGTTATTATATAAAAAAAAAAGTGGCCAGTCGTGGCCCAGTGGCATAAGAGTGTGTCTGTAAACGACTGGTTGTGGGTTCGATTCCCACTCGAGGAGTGGAAATTATATTTCCATTTTCTTCGCTCTGGTGTCGAGGTAAAGCGCGGCGTTAAGTTCCGCCACTTGCTTGGCTTGCGTGTTAAAGCCTCCGAATTCGGCGGAAAGTGGAGAACGGAGTGTCTTAACACTAGGTTCCCTCTGCCTACCCTGCTGTGTGCGGGATATAGCGTGAAGCTATTTAATTTAATTTAATTTAATTCTTCTGTCTGTTTGTGTGCTTGGAATATTTTTTTATTGTTTATCTTTTAACAATGGGCAGGAATTATGGTATAATGAAATATATAGTTTCGAATAATGCAACCCGATATAAAATTATAATATACAAACTAAAATATGACATAGAGAACGCTGTATCCCGCACACAGCAGGGAAGGCAGAGGGAACTTAGTGTTTAGACACTTAGTTCCCCACTTTCCGCCGATTTTTGGATTCATTGCGTGTTAAAAGGCCGAACTTACTGCCGCGTTTTGCCTTGATTCCAGAGCGAAGAACATGGGAATAATAAATATTTTCACTCCTAGAGTGGGAATCGAACTCACAACCAGTCGCTTTACAGTCACACTTTGTTCCTCTGCGCCGCGACTGGCCCCAATTTATATTATTTTCATTTTTTCTCTCCGGTAGGGCGAGGAAGAAGATAGTTAAGTTTCGCAACGGGATTCGAACCCGCGCCTCCTGAATACCGTTAAGGCGCTCTCACCACTGAGCCATGCGTTCTACTATTCGCTGCGTCCAAATTCTTATACGCTTTATTACGAATTATTTTTGTTGTCATCATCTCGTATGAACATTTTTTTTTCGTTTACGTTTTCTAAATGTCGTTTTAAAATTTCCTAAGTGTGGAATAACACTTTAAAAATGTGTAAAAGTACAATCAGGTTGTAATGAAGAGTGATACAATGATGTTTCTAAAGAAAAAAAAAGACTGTTATTATTTTTAATACTATGTTATAAAGTGCCAGCAAACAAATTATCGTGAGTCAACTAGTTTAATATAAAACAAAAAACAATAAATTTATTTAGTACAGAAGTATAACAAATCACACGAAAGTAGTGTAAAAGTCTTGAAGAACATAATACAATGCAGCGCACATACGATATTATTTCACACCAAATATCCGATGCTTTTAGCGTCTGGCAAAGCTTTGCAAAAGTAAATCCAAACTATTTGTCCGCCGTTGCATCCGTTTCCCATTTTGTATAGCAAAGTTAAAAACTGGAAAAATTCGAAAGAAAATCTTCTATGCATAAGTAATACAAGGTGTTTAAAAACAGGCCGAAGTTCGTGTTCAAATCGACCATTCTGTTACTAACTGCTTTGACATACACTATTTGTGGTGACACCATAAAAACAGAGGTTGCAGAGTTATTTATTTATTTTTTAGCTTCACGGTGTTTCTGGTACACAGCAGGGTACGCAGAGGGATCTTAGTGTTAAGAAACTCCGTTCCCCACTGTTCGCTGAATTTTGGAGGCATTTCATGATAAGTGGCGGAACTCAACGCTGTGCTTTGCCTCACCGCCATGGCGGAATCCAACCCACAAGCAGTGGCGTTTACAATCACACTTTGTGCCCCTGAGCCACGACTGGCCTCATTTTAGTTATATATTTATTTTGATGCAGTTTCATTTTTGCAAGGTAGGCAGTAGGTAGAGACATCACGGGAGGAAGACATTCGCTCCACCATTAATCGTCGATTTAAAAATACTGCAATTTGGTTTACGCACCTCAACGATACAAATCTAGGTAATTAAAATATTTATTTATTTGTATTAGCTTCACGCTCCATCCCGCACACAGCAGGGTAGGCAGAGGGAACTTGGTGTTAAGACACTCCGTTCCCCACTTTCCGCTAAATTCGGAGGCATTGCGTGTTAAGTGGCGGAACTTAACGCTGCGCTTTGCCTCGACACCAGAGCGAAGAAAATAGAAATATTAAAAAGGAATCGAACCCATAACCAGCCATTTACAGTCACACGATTGTGCCACTGCGCCACGACTGGCCTCTAAAAATATTTATAAAATATTTTTTTCAGCGGAAATCGAATCCATAACCATTAAATGTTATCGGATACATAATTAGCAGTGCCATTACCATGACGATTTAAATATATAAGGCAACTAAAATAAACAGCTATTGTTGTATTGTTAGCATTATGGAAATTGTAACTAAATAAAAATGTTATTTACTGTGTTAACATTATTTTGTTTTAAGCTTGTTTAATTAAAAGTATTTTTAGTATGAAAGTAAATACAAACGACTATTCATTTGTATTTACTTTATATTATGATTGTACGTTGTTCGTATTTATTTAATTACTTACTTTATTATATTAAAAGGTTTAGAGTGTTGTGTTTTTCATTTGTGATATAAAAAGAACAAACGGCAATAATAATAAGATATTAAAAATATAAAGAAAGCTGTGTTATAGATTACTTTATTCTACATTTTCTGTGTTTTAATGAACTAACAAGATAAGTGGTATTTAACGCCGCACATCATTCATTTAGAGTACAACAGAATCGTTCGTATTATAAGTCAGAAAAAATTTAAGTCGTAAAAGCCATTATGGTTTTATACTTATATAAGTAATTATGTTCTCTCTACGCAGGTACCTTCAAAGTAATATACCTTGTACGTATGGGTAATATTCAAGAAAAATATAAAGACTTTTTACAATTCCATAAACCGACTAGGTAATATACATAAGTTTCATATACTTTTCATTCACATTCAGATGTATTATCAAGTTGCTTATATACTGTTTTATTAAAATTCTATTACTAACATCAAAATATATACCTAGAATGTAAATATAACAGATACCAAATATACAGTAGATTTGGTAAAATTATACTAACCTCATAGTCACCCCACACGACCTGTAACAAAAGCTATTATCTGGTTCGCGCCACAGTGACTTGCTAACTTCTATAAAATGTCTCGGATTATCCTTGCCATACTGCAAATATGCTCGCACGAGTTCGTGGCGCATATAGAATGGTCTTCCGCCATCTTGTTACCTCACGTTGTTATGACGAATTAGCATTAATTTGTGTTAAAGTTATGTCACATTTGGGGGCCAGTCGTGGCCCAGTGGCACAAGAGCGTGACTGTAAACGACCGGTTGTGGGTTCGATTCCCACTCGAGGAGTGGAAATTATATTTCCATTTTCTTCGCTCTGGTGTCGAGGTAAAGCGCGGCGTTAAGTTCCGCCACTTAACACGCAAGCCTCCGAATTCGGCGGAAAGTGGGGAACGGAGTGTCTTAACACTAGGTTCCCTCTGCCTACCCTGCTGTGTGCGGGATATAGCGTGAAGCTATTTAATTTTATTTTAATTTAACATTTGGAGGTAGATTTGAGAAGTGATTGTATATTCATCTCATGGGAGGCTGTAATAGGCTGTAGGAAGTAATTTTTAAAGTAGTGGTTGTTTAAATTTTACAACTGTTTTTGTAATTTGACAATGTATGACAGTTATGGTTACAACCTTGTCGGTTAAAGTTTTTTTTTATAGCTTCACACGATATCCCGCACATAGCAGGGTAGGCAGAGGGAACCTAGTGTTAGGACACTCCGTTCCCCTCTTTCCCCCAAATTCGGAGGCATCGCGTGGTTAGTGGCGGGAATGAATGCCGCGCTTTGCCTCGACACCAAAGCGAAGAAAATGATGATATTAAATATTTCCACTCCTCGAGTGGGAATCGAACCCACAACCAGTCACTTTACGGTCACACTTTGTGCTTCTGCGCTACGACTGGCCACTAAACTGCCACTGGCCAAATAAGAAAAGAAATTGTAAAATATACTTTCTTAAACTTTTCTTCCTCCGTTTATCACAATATGGAATATCTATTTAAATTTGAAGCGGAATAAGAAATGTATTTGTTATTTTTGCAATTAAGTTTTTTAATAACATATTTTTTAATGAAATACAAAGACTTATAAACAGTTTTTTTTAAAAATACTACTATAACATTTACATAAGTACTTAAATTAAATTAAATTAAAGTCACAATTTACTAGTAGTGAATTACGAATTTAATTTTAGCTTACAAGCCCCGTAAGTTCACATTTATATTTTCTATTACTATAATATGTTGAAACATTTGTTAGTCATACGCGAGTTCTCAAGTAAAAAGAATCTCACAGGCTAATAATATCTTATTCCTTTTGATTTATTTAAAATAAAAATTAAAACATGTAAATCACTGTAGGTTTAAGTTGTCAACGATTCTTAGCAAGTGTTCGTGTTCGTAAGGGATAAAATTGTCAAAAATAATTATATATTGAAGTTCTCCAAGTTATTTATTTATTTTTTACTTTGATATTGCTAGTGTATAAGGATAAGTTGTTACTTTCTTCTGTTGATGATTGATTCATCAACTGCCAACACTGCTATTCTTAAAACTACTTTAATAAAATGCTAAACATATCAATAGTATTAGGTTCAAATCCTGTTGTAAATGATGGAATTAATGGGAAACCATCTAATTTTTTAAATTAAAATTATTTTTATTTTGCCAAATTTTAAGTTATTTCTCATAGCAGGTCAGGCAGAGAGAAGACACTTTCCGCCTGAATCCGAGATAATGTTGAGTGGCAATGCTCAACGCCATGCTATATCTTATAATAAATTTAAAAATAACCAATCCATCGAGTGGGAGTCGAATCCACAACTATCGCACATACCAGTCAAATGCTGTCACTGCGCCACGACCATTCTCGTTTATATAAATAAATATTTTGTATTTTTCTGTAGAAAAAAACAATAAAAAATGTAGTCTATCTCATATCTATAATTAGATACAAATCTATAACGAATATTATCTTAAAGCCACTGTTGTCTAAAGTCCAATATCAATAATCGATCCTAATGAAAAAACTGCAGCCTTAGATTCAATTATTTGAGTAAAGTAAAGGTTGAATATGCAATCCTTTTATTGGTTATTGGCATAAAATAAATAATTGACTGCTAAAGCCAACTTGATAGATGTGTTACAAACGCCAATGAGTGCCTTATTATCATAAAATATTGATATTTAATGTGTGTCTAGATATATACTACATTATTTTGAAACTTTTGACTGTAAACGTGATTAGTTGTGGGTTCGATTTCCAATCGGAGGAGTGATTATATTTTTATTATTTTCATTTTTTCACACTGGTGCCGAAGATAAAGTGCGGCGTTGAGTTCCGCCACTGGACATGAAATATCTCGAGAAATGGAGTAGGTGTCTCGACTACGTTCTCTTTAATTACTCCTCTATGTGGGAAAAATCGTGAAGATGCAATGAATAGACGATTCATACAAGAATAGACGGACAAATTCTAAACTAAACAGTTTCAGTACCACTAGTTATAACTTTACTATAGTAAAGACCTATGTTGTTTTCGCAAGTAGGTTAATCACAAAGTAACTTAAAAAATAAAGTCACTTTTACAAAACTTAACCTATTTTGAGGCGTTAAAAAGAAAACCTGTAAAGTTAGAAAATCTTCGTGACTTACATCTGAAATTAAGTGGTTGTAAATGCTTACTAAAAACGTAACCCCACAATGCTCTGTACATTTCTGTAATTAACATTAAGGATGCCTGTAAATAACAAAGATTTGCGTTTCGCTTAAGAAGTTTTTTTTTTTGTTTATATATCTACTTAGTTAGTTTTGATTGGGTGATTTTTTTTAGGTGTTCTAGCTACACTTTTCCATTAAAGCAAATATTGTGATCATCATAATTATGAAAAAATGATCTCCTTTTTAATTTTTTTAAAGCTAGTTTTGAACTTCAAATACATAATTTTAGACACGTTTTTCCAGGTTTTTTGACAGAGTAATCAACTTAGTGTCAAGACACTCCATTCTTCACTTTCCGACCAACATTAAGATTAGCGGAGAAACATAAATATTTTTTAATATAATCGTGTTATTTTTTTTCTAGCTTCACGCCGAATCCCGCACACAGCTGGTTAGGCAGAGGGAACCTAGTGTTAAGACACTCCGGTCCCCAATTTCCGTCGAATTCGGAGGCATTGCGTGTTAACTTAACGCCGCGCTTTGCCTCGACACTAGAGCGAAGAAAATAGAAATATTAAATATTTCCACTCCTCGAGTGGGAATTGAACCCACAACCAGTCGCTTTACAGTCACACTCTGTGCCTCTGCGCCACGACTGGCCTCCTCTGTATAATTATACAAGATATAACTATACAAATTAAATTTTAATTTGAAAAAAATCTTCTTAAAAAATCTTTTCACCTAAAAATATAGTGTAAAAAAACTAATTAAATAGATGAAAACACTTGGCATAAAGAAAAAGGATACCGAACAAGTGGCTTCGTTCGTAGTGGCGAGTAAATATTGGCCGTCTCTCTTTTACACTTCTCCTTTGTTTGTCTTAAATCTTATTAGGTCACAGATCTTAAAGAGATTCCGCTGTTAGCTTTTAAAAGAATAAGGTTTGTATAATGTTTTAATTTCAAGGCGCAGTAGGAAAGCGTTTGGTTGTGGGTACGATTCCCGTTTGAGGGAATGATCATAATTTCAAAATTTTCTTTTTTTTTGCCCTGATGGTAAAACGTGGCGCCTCTCAACACGAAATAGTAATCTCGATTTTGACCTGAAAGTGAAGAAATAAATGTTCTTACGAATATATGGTTCTCTCTGACAATATACTTATTTAGTATAAAAAATCTAACAAAAAGTGAAAAGTGGAGAAAAAATCTAAAAAATACTTTATTACAAACACAAGCAATTTCTTTTTCTTTTTTTTTTAGCTTCACGCTGTATCCCGCACACAGCAAGGTAGGCACAGGGAATCTAGTGTTAAGATACTCCGTTTCCCACTTTCCGCCGAATTCAGAAGCTTGCGTATTAAGTGGCGGAACTTAACGCTGCGACAAGCAATTTGTCTTTTATTAAATTTTAATACATACGGATATCTTAATTGATTTCGGGCCTAAAGTGGAGAATGGAGTGTCTTGACACTATGTTCTCTTTGACGAACCTACAGGAAAAGTCGTGGTACAACTCAACATACCTAATACATATTTAATACAAGGCCAGCTATATCACTAAAAACATTAACCAAAACAGTGTTTTTTCAATATACCAACATATTTCAATACCAATATATTTAATTTTTTGAAATACATATTTCATCATCACGTGCAAAAAGCTACAAGTTAAGTAGTTGCAAAAATATATCATTTGAATCACATATATTTTCGCTCACACACAAAATACATGTCCAGGATTAATGTCACGCAAGATTACAGAGTATGATTTATTCTATTTGACAAAAACGTACGCTTGTATATCGAGATAGAGCCCGCTCTTGTTAACCATTCTAGATGTAAGGGGAGCTTTTTAAATTAACTTTTTTAATTACCATTATGTATTACTTAGACGTGTGACAAGTTTGTTTTGAAGATGAATTTAGTATTTTTTTTTAGATTCATGTTTTTCAAGTATAGTTAGTGCATATATAAGGAAGATATATCGTGTAGGCAGATAGCAGCTAGTGTCAAGACACTCCGTTTACCGTTCTCCACTCGAACTTAAGACATTGCGTCTTAAGTGGGAATCGAAATCGTCTCTAAATGGGAATCGAACCTACAACCAACTGCGTCGCAATCCCCAATACATTTTTGAATAAAAAAATCTTCAATTATTAAGCAGCAGAGATAAATTGAAATAAAATACGTTTGTTTGAAATCCAGGATTGTAATGTATAGACCGGGCTCGGGGCGGATCAGGCGGATAATAAAAATGCACATGTAATCTGCTTTTTATAAAAGTCAGATAGTGCTCGATGATGCTGGCCGGGATTGTAGAGATAAATGATCATTTTAATATGTGCTTGTATTTATAAATCATATGGCTGGCTATAACAATAGGTAACGTGTAAACAAATACACAGGTAAATATAAAGGTACATTTATAAATGCGATGAAGTGTTGCAATTTGATTGTTAAATATTTACTTATACTCGATAAATAAAATTACTTAAATAATATAAAATATATAATTTAGATTTATAATGTTATTAAATATCATTATTTAATAATAAGCGTCTGGCTGTAACGGCGATGGATGTGCATAGCGCAGAAAATGGAAATATTAAATATTTCCACTCCTCGAGTGGGAATCGAACCCACAACCAGTCGTTTAAAGTCACACGCTTGTGCCACTGCGCGACGACTGGCCACTATTATTATATTTAACTAACTTGTAACTCAAATTTGAGTAGTTACTTCTCCTTTTTAACAATGCTTTATTAATATTACTCAGCACTTTATGTATCAATCTATTACATATAGCATTTAGATTGGTTTGTTGACATCTGATGAATATTTACGATATTATTTATAAGCATCGATGTGCATTATTTATTGCCGAGTACTATAAATATGTTTGCATCCAACGACAATACAATGTTTACCCTTGCTCAAACCAATATCTTTCCCAAGGTAAGATAACTTATTTACTATATAATAATTAAGATAACGTGAAAATTAGTCTAAATTTGTTTCTTTTAGTATCTTCTTAAGCTAATTTATTATTGCTTTCGCTGAGAATCTATAACATACTATGTTACACATACATAAGCACAAACAGCTCCAATATTTTTTACTACAGACCAATTATAAGAACTTGTTTCATGATTTCACAGTTTTACAAATAAAATAGTAAATAATTTCTAGAGGTCTTTTTTATTTGAGAATTAACGTTTGAAAGTACCGCGGTACTTAAAACGTTAATACGCGTATAAACATTTTGAGAATTTTGCAAGATTAATTATAAATATATTAATATTATTTGTACAAAAATATGTATTAAATATATTAAATTATGAGATGGTTCTTATTGACTATCTCAAATAGGGTAAGTAGCGATATGCGAACCAGCTTTGAATTTGTAGCCTCATAATTACAAATTTACACTTTATAGAGTACTAGCGGCCCGATCGCGGCATCGCCGCATGTTCTACGTGGCTTTTTCGGTATATTGCAACCCTCGGTGGTAGATTTTTGAAAACTAAAGTAACCTATGTTTAACATTGGATTATCATCTATATATGCTAAAATTCATTACAATCGGTCAAGCGGTGTAGATTTTTCATATAAACTTTCATCCCCTATTTCCACCCTATAGAGGTTGATTTTTGAAAAACTAAGTAGCCTATGTTAGACGCAGTCATTTTTACTACTTCCATTCTAAATTTCGTCCAAATCGGACCAGTAGATTAGCCGTGAAAGCATGACAGACAAACACACACACATTCGCATTTATAATATAAGTATGGATTTACAAATTGCTCTTCCGCGTTATTGCACGCGTAACGATATCCTTTCAGTTCTTGTCTTAAAGGTTAATCTCTCTCTGTGGTCCTTCATGACTGAAGATCGTGGTTTTGGTGGAATGTTGAGCTGGAATGGGCAAGCTGTCTCCAACGGCTCCTATCTGTCGCAATGTTAGTAAGCGCGTAGAAAGATTGTGTGCCTGATCTTTTTAGCTGATCTGACCATCTGATGGGTATACGGCCTCTAGGTCTCTAGCTTAGGGTTCGCTGGTAGCAAATTATGGAAAGACGCTCTTTTATGCTAAGTTCTGAAAGGATTGATGCATTTGTGCGCTTGGCAGTCCAAGGGATTCTCAGCATTCGCCTCCAGCACCACATCTCGAATGCATCAATTTTCGACCTTTCTCTTGCTTTGATGGTCCATGTTTCCGCGCCGTACATAAATATTGGGAAGATCAAAGTTCTTATTAGCCGTATTTTGGTTCTGTTGGTAATACCTCGGTTCCTCCATAGGCCATTCAATCGAGTCATAGCGTCTTTTGCCATTGCAATGCGTCTTTTATCTCTGATAGTGAGCTGCTATCGTTACATATTTGGGAACCTAGGTATATGTAGCTCTTGACAATGCCGACACCTATGCTGTCAGTGTCAGTTAGTATATGCGCACGGTCCACTATCATCACTTTTGTTTTATCCCTGTTGATAGTTAAACTCAGTTCTAAACTCCCTTTTTCTAGTTTCCATAGGAGAGTTTTCATGTCCTGTACAGATGTTGCTATCAGAACCGTGTCGTCGGCATACCTAAGGTTACATATACGCTTCCCTCCCAGTGGAAAACCTCCCTTCCAGTTTTCAATTATTTTACGAATGATATATTCGCCGTACACATTGAATAGAATCGGGGAGAGTATACAACCCTGTCGGACTCCATTCTTTATAGTGAACACATCTGAGCAGTCGGTGTCAATTTTTACAAAGGAGCGGTTATTTACATAAAGGTTGCGTATAAGCCATGTAAGATGTTCAGGCACTCCCATCTCTTCAAGAACCATCCATAACTTTTCCCATTTCACGCAGTCAAAAGCTTTGCTGTAGTCTATGAAACAAAGCAGTACAGGGCTGTTAAACTCCCGGCTCTTCTCTATGATCTGACGAATATTGAGTATCTGCACTCTGGTTCCCTTCCCTTTTACGAAACCAGCCTGCTCTTCCGATATCTGTCGATTAAGATAACTATGGAGCCGGTGGTTTATTACATTGAGGAGGATTTTACTGGCATGAGAAATCAAAGCTATGGTTCTGTAATTACTACACTCAAAAGTAGAGCCCTTCTGTGCATGCAGTGTGCCAGTGTGCAAATTTGTGTGCCTACAGGAGCACATTGCTGAAAGATAAAGGTTAATGCTTATACATTAAAGAAAGATTGATAGAATATTTTTCAGTCAAAGGAGTAGATGCTTCTTTTCAGAGATTGACATTTATGAATACATTGTTAGGAGCAAAATGCCGGACTAACTCAACCTTTGCGTAGTAACCTACTTTGTTGAACTACTCTTATATGTTAAACTAATTTAAATAAAAGCTTTAGAAACCAGCGCTACCGTCGCACTGTCATATGAGTTTAAATTCAAAATATCCTTTATTCAAAATTATTTTTGCATCTTATTTAAGCATTTTTAAATCGTAGAATAAACACAAGCATTTGACTAAATACAATAATTTGATGATTTTTAGTCTGTTAATATAATAATAAGTCATTAATATAAAACGTGTTAGTTAAATATATTCCGGTACCTAGGACACTAGGTCCTGGTTGACCGCTTTGGTATGCGGGAAAAAGCGTAAAACGGTATAATTATTCCCACGAGTCTAGATCAAACCCATAATCCAAAGTGTTTATAGTTAGATGCTTTTTATTACATTGTCATATATATTATATTTTTTTTTTTAGCTTCACGCTGTATCCCGCACACAGCAGGGTAGGCAGAGGGACCCTAGTATTAAGATACTCCGTTCCCCACTTTCCGCCGAATTTAAAGGCATTGCGTGTTAAGTGGCGGAACTTAACGCCGCGCTTTTACCTCGACACCAGAGCGAAGAAAATGGAAATATTAAATATTTCCACTCCTCGAGTGGGAATCGAACCCACAACCTGTCGTTTACAGTCACACGCTTGTGCCACTGGGCCACGACTGGCCACTATATATTAAATCAAATAAATAATAGTTTCATTTCAAAACAAAATGTTAATTAAAGTTTTTACTATTAATCAAATATTTAGTTATTTCTACAATTCTATTCAAGAGTTGATTGACACAATGACCCGCCGCTCCTAAGCTGATTTTAAAGCGATTACCCACCGTTTAATTTTCAAGATTACAAACTTAATTTGTACCTTAAGCCTAAAACAATAAGGATAAAAATTGTTTAGATTTCCAAATAAGATATTGCCAAAGAAAATTGAACTTTAGCATAAAAGCATAAGGTATATTTTTTGTATTGCTTTTGTTTTTAAATATTTGTATACATACAGTAACCATTCACCGTATTGCAGATTTATGCAATAGTTTCCTTTAACCATTTTATAAAAGGTTCTAATCAAGGAGTGTACTGGTAGAATGTAGACGCTCATATATGTATCTTGATATTTAGTAACTTCGGCTTTGATAAACATATTAAATTTATTTTCTACGCTATCGTAGCAAAATAAGTAAATAAATTAAGCATAATCGGATAAGGATAGCGTTTGATTGTAAATTGGGTGTGGGTTCGATTCCACTTGGAAGAATGACATTTCAATAGTATTTTTTTTTTTAGCTTCACGCTGTATCCCACACACAGCAGGGTAGGCAGAGGGAACCTAGTGTTAAGATACTCCGTTCCCCACTTTCCGCCGAATTCGGGGGCATTGTGTGTTAAGTGGCGGAACTTAACGCCGCGTTTTTGCCTCGACACCAGAGCGAAGAAAATGGAAATAATAAATATTTTCACTCCTCGAGAGGGTATCGAATTCACAACCAGACGTTTACATCAACACGTTTGTGCCACTGCGCCACGACTGGCTTCTTAATAATACTTATTTATATTATTATAAATATAAGTATTCCCTAGATTGGAATTCGTATCTATAACCACCGTGTGCAGTCAAACACGCCCTACGAACGTCAAACGCATTTTACAGCTTCAATAAAAGTATATTGTAGTATACCGCTGACGTGTGAAGTTATGAACGGCATTTTGTTCAGGGAAAAGAGAGCGTGAACACGTGAAAAAAATTAAATTACCAAGTTAGTTTGAAAAATCATATATATATATATATATATATATATATATATATATATATATATATATATATATATATATATATATATATATATATATATATATATATATATATATATATATATATATATATATATCTATATATATATATATAAGTAAATATATGTATATGTCGTGGTCAGATCGTAGAATTGACAATTTCATGATCTCGTTGACGATATCATGAAATGGTCGCAGTTCATGAAATGAGCAACTGAATTTGACGATATCGTTGATTCGTCAACGTTTAACGATTTCGTTATCGACGTTTGGTCATATCGTAAAATAAGGTGTCTTTATAATATATTTAACATAAATTCAGAATATGTGCGTAATACGAACTCATTATATATAATGAAGATTTTTTTAGCTCAAAACACTTTCAATCTTGTGAGAATCAATTAAATAAAAAAGGTTTAACCTAACTTAACCAAAAAAATCTTTTACGTAATTATTTTTATTTTGTGTGAATATATTTAAAACCTATCAAGATAGGTTAGGTTAGGTTAAACTTTTTATATTTAACAGATTCTTTAGTATTTAAAAGTAGTTTTTATTATATATTTCTTAAAGTTATTATTACAGTATCGCAAATACAAAACAACTTAAAATCAAAATTATAATGATTTTCAATAAAATAAAAAGATAATATTTTTTTAGGAATATAATTTTTACTTATTATAAACGGATAGTTAATGCTGCTTTTAATAAAAAAAAATATTTAAAACTAAAGTTTTAGCTTTATTACGAACAGCTGATATACGAAAAAGCGCTTCTAGCGCCTCTATCGGTTGTTAAAGTAATTATAATTGACGATTTGGTCAAACAAGATCGACAATTTCATGAAGTAGCCACGCGTTTAGTTGACCATATCGTTAAACGTTAGGGTGTCATTGATTTCGTCAAGCGACATCATGATCTGGCCAAACGATAATTGGTCATTTCATGAACTGCGACGATTTCATGAAATCGTCAATTAAACGATATGGCCACGACATATATATATATATATATATATATATATATATATATATATATATATATATATATATATATATATATATATATATATATATATATATATATATATATATATATATATATATATACACACTTTAATAATTCAGGGGCACAGTGTGGCAGTAAACGCGACTGGTTGTTGGTCCCATTCCCACTTGAGGAGTGGAAATATTGAATATTTTCATTTTCCTAGCTCTGGTGTCGAGGCAAAGTGAGGCGTTAAGTTCCGCCACTTAACAATACGGCAAAAAATGGGGAACGGAGTGTCTTAACACTAGGTTTCCATTGCCTACCCTGCTGTGTGCGCGATACAGCGTAAAGCTAAAAAATGTATGCTATTTATTAATGGGAGACGTCGTGTCACAGTGGAAAAGCGTTTGATCGTAATCGCAATTGGTTCTGAGTTCGATTCACACATTTAATTATTTCTTCGCTCTGGTAAACAAGAAAAAGTTGGGCTTTGACTTCGCTATTGAGTACGCATATTTTTAGATTCGAATGGGACCTGGATAACGGAGTATAATGTCACTATGTTTACACCACTATCTTGTATGCGGGGAAGAACAGAAAATCGATTGCATATCTTATAGTTTCTCGCTGTATCCCGTACACAGCAGAGGTAACAGTAGAGAACCTAGTATTAGAAGACTCCGTTCCCCATTTTCCGCAGAAGTCAGGAGGCATTGCCTATTAAGCGGCGGAACTTTGCATCGACATTAGAGCATCAAAATGGTAATATAAAATACTTCCATCCCTCAAGTGGGAATCGAACCCACAACCAGTCTTCTCCTGCGCCACCACTGGAATCAAGATTTCATTTAAAAAAGGAAATATTTTCATTTTACATTTATTTAAATCAAATATAACGTAAAATACGATTCTAAGAACCAAATACTTCCCATTACGTATATAAAACGTTGTGTCAGTATATATTTTTTCATACAGTTACTGACAAATTGAATTAATTTGTGTACCCGTATATATCGGTCATCCAA